>JAVQIZ010157597.1:0-14848 GCA_036023535.2 Galaxias brevipinnis | reverse complement strand
TTCCCCCCCCCCCCCCCCCCCCCCCCCCGCCCCCCCCGGCTGCCGACTCTCTGCTACATTCTGATCTCGCCGCTTTCTCTTCCCCTGCCCTCCCTTTCTCTTTTTCAAGTCAAATGCATTATGATTTATTGCGATAGAGATATTATACCACAAAAAAGCAGATTACATATAAATTGAAATGGTAATGATCAGTCTATGAAATGGCTCTGCCAGTAATAATAACATTATTTAAGTAAAGATAAATCATATGAGGGAATATAGGGGTCCGATAGCTCAACCAATACGTTTGACTTCCTGAAGGGGGGACAGAGGGCAGGCGTTCATAGCCTTTGTTCTTTTCCCCACGCTATATTTTAGAAGTGAAACAGCGTGAAAACAACTTATTTGAATTGGATGTCCTTGAAATGCACGTCACATTTCAAACCTACAAAGGCCTTATGCCTGTTCCGTAGAGGTGTCATACTTTTTTGGCACAATGCTTGTAAACTCCTTACTCCCTCCATCCCTTGCAAAAAGACTTAGCAAGTAAAAAGTTCTTTGTACCAGCCATTAGTTTAGCCTACTTCATGGCTTTAAACAAGCTGAAAGAGACATTCTAAAACCAAAAAGGGGTAAACAATGTATCAAGCTGGTAAAATAAAAGCAAATCAGTTGCATGTTTTTGTTGAGACAGCATGTTTAAGAGAAAATAAATCTATAATAATATATTTCCAAGAACATACTCTTTCCCGTACTATGAGAGCATGCTTTAGTGAACATACCAATAGGGCACATCTCAGGGATGCTCGATACGTAGGGTTCATTTTGGAACTGCGGGACATTATCATTGATGTCTTGGACATTGATGATGAATTCCGACTGTGGCTCCACCGGCTCCATGGTCCTCCGGTTAATGGCCTGAGCCTGCAGGACATAGAAGGCCTTCTCCTCGCGATCCAACTTCTGCCGCGTCCTCAGCTCACCGCTGTACTCATCAATCTCAAACACGTGCTCGGCGCCCTCCCCCGATAAGATGTACTTGATGTTAAAGTCACCGTGGTCGTAGTCGGATTTGAGCTGGGAATGAAGTCGCAATATGTTTTTAATTGAGGTATAAAAACAATAATTATAATAATAATAATAATACAAATTTGTAAAGCGTTTTACAATACAAAAAAGTATATCCTACGGACACACTCACCATTCAGGGAACATGGTGGAGGCTAAAAACCATCGAGTGATAATAATGGGTACCTGGCCAATGACTCGAGGAGTGGGATCTTCTTCGGGGACAAACAGCTGTTTCCAGATCCAACCTCTTTTCAGCCGCCGGTACAGAGCCGGGGCCCCCAAGGAGAGCTGTGGGGGCCCCAGACCCTTTGAGGCTGCTGCCTCACTCGCCATGCAAACGACAGCCACCACAGCCACAACGCAGTGCCACCTCATTTTAACGCGGTGCGTTCCCCTGCCGACCCTCCTGTGGTTAGTGCATTGAGGTTGCTGTAGTCACTGGCCCAGGGACTCTATGGCCCCTTGTAGCAGCAAAGAGATTCAGGGGTGAGGTGACCTCAGAGTAGCTCTGTGCCATCTTGCCATCTGTTCGTTTCAGTGGACATTAATCTCTGTGAAAGACACGGTTTTATTTGGTGTTTAATAATATGAGGATTCTCAAATTTTCCTGAAGGTCTGCCCTTGTTCTTGTTTTGGAGTCTGACTTTTGACGCTGGGAAGAGAAAAACAAGCCTCTGTTTTTCAGCTCCAACAAGAGCCTGCATTGTATTCAAGCGGAAGAGATGTGCCCAAACACCATTCCTTCAGCATGACTATGGATTCTGCAGCTTACTAATGAAGATTAATTAAATCAATGTCTGCCCAGACATGGAAAACAGATACACATGTTTCTGCAATGCTATTATTAGAATGGATATTTCCGTTATATTGCACACACAAAAACCTGGGTCAAAAGTGTATAAACTTGGTCTTAGTAAACCATGAAATGCTATCATCACAACTGCAATTAACTTTAAATCACCAATTAAAAAATGCATAAATTATGAGCTACGGTGTGCATAATGAGTTTCCTTTTCCAGTAATTATGTAAGTATAGACAACAAATCTAATGTTATCCTCGATGATGTTTTAATAGCTTTGTGTGCGCATAACTAAAAGACAGGCATTGAGAAGAAACACAGCAGACGGAGACAAAGTTAGCTTTTCTGCCATAGCAACCATAGGCATTCTGTTACAGCCCTCTACAAATGTATGCTATTAGAGGAAAAGCACACAAAGCAGAATGGCACCATAGCATAGCCCCGAAGCGGTAACCAACGGTAACACAGTGCCCATGTCAATATAACAACCACAGCTGCTTGAACAGGCCTAACATGGTGTGTCTCAGGGATACACATCATTAAAGTAGGCTATGTTCTATACATCAAACCTGGAACAATTGACGTGTTTCTCAAATGTTAAGTGTTGATGGTGAGCACAGTGAAAGTTCTGGTAGGACTTGTATCAGTGCAAACATTTGACAGGTTCACCACGGTCACGTTTAATCTTGTTACAGTAAATTACTTGCCGAGGTCCATTTGTTATGATGGATCTGTAAAATCAATTACAAAGGCCTGATTTATTTTTTTATATTCAATTCAGCAATGCACAAAGTGAGTGAGAGTGTACGTCATTTTTTGGCATATATGCGTCTTACTGTGCATATTCCCGTCTGCAAGCCTTGTGGAGTGACATTCCAATTAGTGGGCACCGAATCGTGAGCTAATGATGGGCTTTCATGGGGCTGCCAAGCTCCCAAACTGAGCGCCTTGGGCCTAGACCAGACAACAGGGCCTGTTACCATGCACACGTCATCTGCCAATGTTTAACATCTCCCAAGTACTCTATAATCTACAAGAAACAAGTAATCCAGCAGAGTCTATATACGGCCCCACTCCACTTGTTTAATCTCCAGACTAAAAATAGGCACTTTAGTGACGCCCGAGGGGAAGAGACTACGTGAAAGTAACGGAAACACGTTGTGTCAGCTATTAGGAACGCCTGCAAATCGTGTAAGGAAGCCTTGTCCATAAAAACTGCAGCAAAATGTGCAATCAAATATATATCTGTCACATCTCAAACAATGTGTTGGCAAAATTCTGATAGAATACTGTACTTATCGTGTTAAATTCAGGACATGCAAATGGTGAGCCTACTTTCTTTTTTTTCTACGAATGTAGATGGTTGGCAGACGTTCGTTTTCCCTGAACAGGCCTTGCTTCCCTTCAGAAGACCTCCTGTAGCCTGTGCACTGCTCCATCACATAGCAAGACTGAGGGAAACGGAGCTGTGGTCTCAGAATGTTAGGCACTCAATGCAGCAAGACTCTTTCATTATTTTCATAAATGGAAACATAGTATGGTTGAAGGTTTGGTTGTAGAAGTTATATAATGTATACTTTATGTATGTATATATAATCGGCAACAAGTGTATGAATGCAGATAAATATGCTGTTCATGTTGAAGTTTCAAACATTTACTGTAGTAGCTGCACTGCGATAAAGTTTTACTGCCTTAAAAGTTTAATATCACAAGATTTACAATGTTGCACCTCCACTAGACCGGAGAAATTACTTACGTCAGAACTTTGCGAAGTTAAAGACTCTGTAATTGGTCTGGGGGGAACACATGTTGGGACATGTTGTTTACTGTTCTGCTTCACAAAATCATGACATAATGGTATCTACTGTACATCTCCTAAATCATGACCAATAACAACTCAAGCTGAACCAGCACAACAGGGGGTTGTCACGCCAGCTCCCAAACACTCAAATCTTTGTTGTTTTAGTTTAAGTGCACATCATGATCTCAATCTGAGAACACGTCATAATGCTGACAGAATTGTCCATCAGAACCACCCTGAAAGTTACTATTTCATATGGGAATGCTAATTACAGGCTTATTATCAGAGCAACATTACTGTAGTTCAGCTATGCAACTGATACACACAAGTTAACAACAGTACAAACCAAAACAAACTTAAACATACCAAGAACAACAAGAACCACATCGAAACCTATGTTCCCACATTTGGATTCCAAGATACAAATCTACAATAGTCTTGCTTTGTTTACAGAAAGTAATTGTTATTCCAGCTGTATTATCAAAAAAACAAAACAACTTTAACAGCCCTTGGAATAGGCATTTGGATGCCTGATACAGACAGAGGTGTTTTGGAGCTCATTGTGTGTTACTGGACAACTCATGCAGGACAGCTCTTTCAACAATCAGTCATCTGTTCAAATATAATTGAAATGAATGTGAATATCAACTTATTGCATTTTTGGTTTGCCATAAGGGCCTAACACCGGGGGGCCTAGACATTCTGTGGTAACCCTATAAATCATAGCATGTCATCTATCAAAAATCTATACTATTATTATAAATAAAGTTGATAAATATTTAAGTACAGCGTAGCAGTAGTGAGGAAGTGGGAGGAATTACAAACAAAGCAGGCAAACATGAAACTTGCTATTTACAGTGATAGCTATTAATTAACTACTTCATTAGTTTAAACCTTTCGTACATTATTACAAATATATAATTTTTGGGGGCAATTTTTGCATAATATACCACTCTGTAAATAACACCGCACGCACCTGTATGTGTGACGCTCTGGAACACTTCTCACAAACTGTTGCCAAGAGAGATCATCCAGCGGTGCAAGAAAACACCCAATCTGCTTAACTGGGCCCTGGTGGTGCAAAGCCCTTCAGCCACCACAAGAGTTGGAGCAAATGTGCATGGTTCTCACAATGAGTAATCCCTTGCACTGATAGCCTCCCCTTTTCTTCGAATTTATCTCTGCTTCTCTCGCCTCCTCAAACTTTCCGGGGAAGAACAAACACTGGCGCTATTGTCTAAGTGAACATCTGAACACCGCTGAACACTCAGGGCCTTCATTGCAATGCAAATAGCCAGAGCCATCAGTTACAAATGGATATCTATCTCTTCACATTATCGCCCTCTCTCTCTCTCTCTCTCTCTCTCTCTCTCTCTCTCTCTGTCTCTCTCTCTCTCTCTCTATCATTCTCTCTTTGTGAACAATCCAGCATTTATTAGTCTCTCTGGTGTATCAGAATGGCAATTCATCTCATCCAACTACTTCTGCAACTGTGCTAAAAGAAGAACAGTCGGATTTTGACATTGGATCCCGAGGAGGAAGCCTTGGAAGCTGGCTATGCCTTGATATCGACACATTTCACGTAAAAAAAAGAGCCTCTTGTGATCCAGAATCCATGTGTTCGGACGTGAATGGTCTGTAGACACTGGCAGCGATCTCACGGTGTAAGAGCTATTACAGTAAAATTACGTTCCATCATGGTGATCGGGATAACTCCAATTACGCTGCATTGAAATGTTTTAACACTGTTTGTTTTTGCTCCCAGACCAATAAATGAACGCTGACCTGAAAGAGCAGCCACAATACTATCTGGAAAAGACATTCAGTGGATTTGAAGAATCGCCATGTACAAGTTTCATGCACGCTGATTTGACACACTGACCCCTCGGGTTAATTGTATGCCTAGACACCACAAATATATTCTATCATTAGACAACTTGGAGAGAATCTTGGTTAGGTTCATTGTCTCAGCAGTGGTACCCATCCCTGCCATGGGGCGTGATTTGTTAGTGTGCACATTCAGAGTAGTATTGCTGTGAACTGTGTGACTTCAGCTTTGATTCCATTTCAGATAGAGAAATGCCAGAACCTGCCCTGTGACATTTAAAACCTCCACTGTAGACTGTGTCTAATTGAGCAGCTCCATTATAATGAAGCCAAGTGGGCCAACAACGGTGAAAGAACATGAGAGAGAACGTCCTATAGGGATCTTTCACCCAAAATGTCTCTGTAAGAAAAGTTATTGCCTCTTCTGTCTGTAACTTAATAACCCAAGAGATTTAGCAGGAGACGTTTCAGTTCTGAATATTTGCTTACTCTTAATAAATATTGACATGCCATGTAGTCAACTTCGTTAATAATTAATTGGGGAGAGGCAACAGTGGAGCTGCCACTTGAATTATGAAACTAAATCAAAGCAAATGTAGGGAATAAATGGCTAGTAAATGTACTAACTACTGAATGATTTACAAAGAATTATTTAGAAATACTACATACGACACTTAATGGTTAATGACTCTACTGAATGGCTTATTAGTACTTTTGAAACCCCTAAATCCACCATTAATTACAGTATGTAGTCGTTAAGTTATACTATCTAATTAGAATTATCCAAAACTGTCTGTTTATCATGTGTGGGACACCAAACAAAATCCGCTTTCAAGTCTTACACAACGCTAAATTGAATTACATTATTTTTAACAGATTGATGGACTCTAGATCTTTGAAACTGAGAGTAAATCCATTCTTCTCCTATTGTCTATGGCCTAAACTGAGAGAGGCTCTTTGGAAAACAGGCAGCAAGAGCTTTACAAGTCGAATGAATAGGATTCTTTCTCCCCACATTTGATGTTCTTCATGGTGCGATTCATATTGTCTGAGAGGCGACCAGTAACACGTCATTGGCATTCAGTTCATTCCCCTGTAGATAATTTGATGAGGACGTCACATTAAAAATGCATGCTCCTCATAGGTTCTTTGGCCTTTGTTTCCAGCAATGGGGAACAGCGGACACTTATGACAAATAAGGACAGCGCTGACGCTGCCTGAGGTGGCTCTTTTCATTCGAGGGGGAACATCATTGTCTTCTTGTGTCCGTGTCCGCAACGGGGTGGTGATGCATTTGTAAAGTGTCTGCCGACATGTCTGGGTTGATGGAGGGCAAAATATATTGGTTCCTCAGAGTCGGCTGGATGAAAATGGTGACAATCATTTTGTGAAAACAAAAAGCCCCATGTAACTCTTGACTTACATGAGTTGAATTTGACATGAAGTTATTGAGGTGCATATTTTTTTCAAGTAAGGTTAAACACATTTGTTTAATATATATACTTTTTAATATAGAAGGAACAAGTAAAAAAAAAATAACTCCAGATTCTAATCAAATGATAGGGTTTTACTGTTATTTATGGTATTCAGCCTTTTGAGAAGACATTTTAATTCATCTCAACGGGAAAATAACTCTCTTTTTTGTGTCCAATCTCAAAGCCCTGTCTCCGTCTGCAGACCGCGAAAAGGACAATATCCCTCAAAGGCTTCTCTCCAGCACTGCGCTGGGAGCTGCTCCCAGACCTCCAGGGAAATATGGTTCAGAGTGGGACATGTGGTATCCATCATACTGCTGATGAAATGCATAATTAATCCCCATCTTTCTTGTAATGCCTCTCCCGGCTTGACCACCTAGCTGGAAATTACTAGCAGGGGGCATGTGTCATTGGCCGGATCGTCTGTATTACAGTTGTGTTGCTGTCTCACCTATCTGGCAAGGAGCTGCAGATGATTAATGGACAAGGTTACAAAGTATTTACACAAATAAGTTGAAACCAATCGATCCAGTGCACTGCACTGTCATACCCTTAGGGATGTGGTTCCCCTGGAAGAATGCACAATCCACCTGGCCAGGGTTCAATTGAGACCCAGATTGTGTCTGATTGATCAATGAGAACCACTGCTGAGCCATCAATCTAACAGGACTGGAATAGGTAAAAGGGAGCATTAACATGGATAAGCCGCCATGTCCCGACAATGTCCTCTACCTCTAAGTCTTTGGAGGAGCAACTACCTCTGGGACACAAACAAAAGTGTCTCCTTGGTTAGCTGAAGACCTGTGACAGGGGGGTGTTACATAAGGACACTTACAATGTCATTACTGTGGGTTCCTCTATGATTGTGTCTTTTATGGAGTAGTACTGTTTACAGGACAGCATGAGACTAGTTAAGAGTCTATTTGTATGGTTTAAAAATAATTCTAACCACATAGTTTAATTTGGTTGTCGAGGGTTTTAAAAAAAAATAATGAAAAAGTATTACTTTTTAAACTGAGTGTATAGACAGTGACACCACCAAATTCTGCTCTGAATGTTTGGTAATAAATGCTTAAAAGCATAATACATTTTCCAGACTTCTTCTGAGTGCCTCAATCTTTCCCTACAGAACCACTGTTCGTGTCTTTTTTCATGGCCACAACCGTGGCACTTGGTGAAAGCGTTAACACAGAATGTCAGTCTCGACAATTGATATGTTCAACCGATTGAAACTTTCAATCTCCCACTCCCTGAAAAGAGTGATTCAAGGAGAGGAGGGTGTGTAGGCAAACTTTAGTTTCTGGACAGTCAGTTGTCAGTAGAATAAAGGAATCTATTTAAGAGTTGGAAGGTAACAACTTCATACTGTAACGCGGCGCCTTGTTTGATTTGTTCCAACCAGCCTGATACACATTTTTAAAGAAAATAGAATACAATAGAGCAATTGGTGTATGATAATTCATCAGATCTTTTGGGATCTTTTTAACTAAAATTGCCTTTTTTTCAGTCTACCCTGATGAGTGGAATCTTTGTCAGATCACCTTTCTGCTAAATAGGTTAGTTTAGTCGAAGCACAACTTGGTTATTATTGTTCAGCAGCAACTAGAAAGACTCTGTTACCAGTTTAAAGATGGATAAACATAATTTCAAACCTTATTAATCACAGGTGCAGCATTGTCACAAAGCTTGAAACTAAGCCACAAAAAGACACGAATCAGAACACAAAACAAAACACACACAATGGCTACTAGGTAGTAAGGTCCTCAAATCTGACAGGGCTTAGTAAAACAAATCAATAATGCATTGTAGACATAGCACTTAGGTATTATGAAGTGAAGTCAGCTTTCTCATTCAATCTCTGTGTTATTTGATGATGTTGTGATGTGGCTCTGACTACTAAGTGCAATTATCTACAAGCCACACCACAAGGACAAAGGATATCATGAAGATTGTTTTTTGCCACAGTAGGGAGTCCTTTCTTATTGGTTCTC
This sequence comes from Galaxias brevipinnis, assembly GCA_036023535.2. Classification (NCBI taxonomy): domain Eukaryota; kingdom Metazoa; phylum Chordata; class Actinopteri; order Galaxiiformes; family Galaxiidae; genus Galaxias; species Galaxias brevipinnis. The sequence goes on along the minus strand of JAVQIZ010157597.1, from coordinate 5,904 downwards.
TGTCTTCATCTCCTATCTCCAATGTCAATAAAATCCAATCCTATCGAGTGTATGGCAAACTGCCCTCACAGGACCCTGGAACACTGACTATTTTGTACCACTGGGTACTAGACTGAAATGGAATGGGGAGCTAGTCACTACACAGCTATTCAATTTATGCTGTTGACAATTAGGCTGACATTACAGCCATCTAGTGTGTCCTTTCATCAACTGCCATGGTATGTGTCTCTTCTCCCTACTCGAGCAACTTGTTATATCCCTGTCTCGTTGTCCATCATCTTATCGATCTACGGAGCTCATCAAGAAGTGTATGTGAATCCAACAGCGTGACTGGCATTGACCTTGTAAATCCCAACACCATTTAACTTGGCTTTTGATCTTAGAGTAACATCCTTGGTATGTGCTTTAATGCTGTAGCCAATTTTGTAAAAAAAAAATAAAAAAAATTGTAAAAAAATAAAGAAATAATAATCTGTGGCTCTGGGTCCCGGTGGAGGTTCAAACCAGCTGTTTCATTAGAGTGAAATGCACCCTAAATTTCATCACCTCATTCTGTCAAGTTATTTCTCTAATTTAACCCAGACTCTTGTCTTTGGTACAGGTTTATTAATATTAATCTATTTTCAAACAGCCAGGCTGCATTTACATTCATGCAATATCTTACGGATGCTCCTTGTTTGTAACTAGTACCGCATCACAGAACACAAAATAAAAGGAAACACTAAAATGTCACAGCCATAAGAATACATTGTAATAATTGCTTTAGTTGTGTGAGATTGTTAGTTGTGAATGTATGGTAGCATGTGCCATGTTTTACTATTTTCACATAGGTTCAAATTTGACACCAACTTTGGATATCACATGAAAGACAATGAAAGAGGAGCCTATATTGTAAGACAATGAGATAGATGGCCTCTCCCAACAGGCAACAAATCAGAGACAATAAGCTTGCCTGCACACTGACAGAATGCATAATGTTAAGGGGGTCCACTGTGGTGTGAGGAATCCAAGGGGTGGGTACAATTGCTCATGTATGTTACAGCTAATCCACATCAACGAAAATAGGTATCAAATAACAAATGAGCCACAGCATAGCTCATTCTTTGATTTTCCACTTGGACCAACCTTGATAATACAGTAAACACAATGTTTGTCCTTCACACACTAGTCAAACAGCATTCCATATTTCTAAGTTGTCCAAACGAATGTATCAAGTGAATCAAGGAAATGTGTTTCCACATTCTGTGATTAAAAACGAAAATGACTTTATTCATTGAGTTCCTGGTTCCTGGGAGGTTGGTGAAGCTCTCGTTGTGTTCTCTTCAAGGTCAGGCTCAGGGTAAGATCTTTTAGGAGATAGGCTGTCCATCCAGTGGCTGCCAGCCCTGGGGTTACGTTTGCTCAACCTGTCAAACTCACAAGTCAGCGGATACATAATATCCTCTTCATTGCAAGGCTATAAGAGTCAATCTACACGCTACATACGTACACGTAAGTAAGTCTCCACAATAAATCCCTTACAGGAGGCCAGTCTCCGATGACCAGTCTTGACCCAAAAAACCTTTGTCTTTCACATCAACGGACGAATCTAGCAAAAGCAAAAATGTAGGAAAGTTTATGAAATCCATACAAGGAGAAATCCAACCTATTCACAGGGTGACATTCCGCCGACTTTGCCACTGTGCAGGTAGAACATTTCCACGAGTTTCACTTTGATAGGAAAGCCCTACATTTACCTGCACACTTGAGAGTGTCCCGCGAAGTCTGATGGATCTGAAGATCGGCCCCGTGGGGTCAATTACGTACGCCGCAAGCGGACGAAGACCGCCTACAGTCTTCACGGCCGTAGCACCGGCTGGTGATCGATAGCGAGGATGCTTATCAGCCGCAGAGTGTGTTACAGACAGCTAATTGCAATTGATCTCCGTCGCTGTACCATTAATTGTAAATCCTCTCCCAATCAGCAACTCCACACCACACGGGTTTGTAGTCCAAAACAAAAGCTTTAATTCATCGGAGAGAGCTCCGCATTGGTTTTCAATAAGAACATGACGGAGGCCAGTGGATCTTGAAGGTGATCCAAACCGAAGTGCTCGGCCAGAAAAGGTCAAGGATGATAGGGCAGCTGGAACTCCGTCATTGACAGAAAATGACACACACAGAGACACACACACACACACACACACACACACACACACACACACACACACACACAGCCAAACCACACATACAGATAGATAGATAGATAGATAGGTAGATAGATAGATAGATAGACTATAGATAGATAGTATTGTTTGTATAAATATTCTTAACAGTGTACATATACAGTATTTGTATTATACGATGTTGTTGCAGAATCCTGTTGAGATGTAATGGGACGGGGCATAGAGGCAATAACTTCAGTTTGTGGAATGATGACTGTTACTTATTGAAACAAGTTACTTAATCTTTGCTTTAGTTACTATGTGTCTTCTTTCTCAAATACATGTGTATATCGCAATAGATAAGGTGATGCACTAGGACAACCTCGGGCAACCTCACAATCTTCTACCCGCCCTGTCCCATTGCCATGGCTGCCAATTTAGTTTTCCCAGACATATTGAAATAGCCCTCCCTGAGTTATATTGGCATAAGCATAATCATTTTACGTCGACAGGCATGGTGCAACAATAAGGCTGGGAGCCATACAGCAGTTTCCTTTCCTTAAGCTACTAAGCGTACCTAAGTAAACAGCAGCGCATCAGCAACAGCAAGAGAACGGCCCATAGGATCAGCTCCTGTAGGAATCCCCTGAAAGAAATTGGATATTAAATAAGGTAGGCAGCGGATAAAGATGTCAGCAGTAATAGTGCTTTTCATTTTGACCGTGATCTTATTTGTTCAGAGAGGAGGGCGAAGGAGCCGTGCAGCCTCACCAAGTTGACATAAGGGTTTCTCCAAAGGAGAAGAGCGACACCGCTGTGAGATTGATCAGTCAGCAGATCCGTGGGAATGCCGACTCTGTCACCCTGTCCTGGTGAGGACAAACTAATATAGTGGAACTGCAGAGCCGGCGATTTCCATAGGGGTGAGCACAGCCAATATAGTCTCTCTCACACGATTTCCCACCCTCATTTGCTTACTTTAACATACAGGCGCACACGCAAAAACACAAAGAGTCACCCACACATTAGTATGTGCCTGTACGCTGTAAATCATTACCAACTTACATGTACTACACAGGTATATACACACACGTGCACACACACACACACACACACACACACACACACACACACACACAAACACACAAAAAGAAACCAACCAATACATTTCCCCTTAGCTTTAGACTTTGAGGGCTGGGGTGAATCCCTAACACTGAACGGGTAGTTGTACCCATGCCCTTTAGCGACAGATTCTGAGGGACTCAGCTCACACAAAGTCATCACCATTAGCCTACCTCAGGCCACAACCTTAACCTCCAGCCTCTGTTTTATGGGCTGGTGTTCTCAGTGGGCTTGCTATTTCCTTCCACGTGTGTGTGTGTGTGTGTGTGTGTGTGTGTCAAAAAGAGAAAGAGAGACAGAGAGAGGGGGAGAGACGAAAACCCACAGCATCAAAGATTATAGGGAATTTATTGCAGGGAAGTGAAATCTCAAGTGTTTAGTTTGCTATTGATATGTAGAAAAGTATGTCAATGCTTGAAGAAAGCATTTGTATTACAGTGTTTTGTGCCTTGTGCTCAAGGACTGCACATCTTCAGTGTAAGAACTGCCTGAAGAAAATGTTTTACCCTAACTGCCCAGGCAGGATATACAAAGTAGAATGTTTACAGTGCTCAGCAGCAAACTCCTATGTTGTTGTGTGTTTTCTAGTCACAAGAAGACTCAAGTATTAGGTTTAAATATTTACCAGAATCAACCATGCCCTGTGCAAGCACCAATTTGAATCCACCTAGTTCAGATTTTTGTTGCTTGTGAAAGCATTATTATTATTTTCGCTCAGTTGTGTTGTAACATAAAATATGGTCAAAAATTGGCAACGGAATCTTTAAAGGCAGTGGAAAGTGCAAGTACATATTTCCCTAATTCCTCTGCAAAGCAGAATCCCTGGCTTTGGGAACATCATTGGCCGGTGATTGGGGAGTTTTTACCACCCCTCACAATTCCAGTAATATATGGCTGGCATTAAAACAGGTGTGTTAAAACCATATTACCCTGGATTATTAATGACGGAAACTCATGACATACCTGGATTATCTGCATATTTACCCTCTTTGTAACCCAGGAACACAAGAAGTTGAGGCAAAATAAACTTTTCATGCCCATTAAGTCCTATCATATCAAACCAACACAGACTTAGACATAGTTTTAACCTAGTCTTTAAAGTAATATAAGTTGACTGTTACATTGATATTCAACCCTTTATAATTAAGAGAACCCAGCTATCACTGTCTGGAATTTGTTCAAGTCAACTATGGTATCTTATGAAGAAGTCTTTAGAAAGCTGCACAGTCCAGCACTGATTAAAAGAGAGCCTTTTCAGCTTTCCTTTTCTTCCAACTGACTGACTTCTCTTTGAAAATGTGTGTGCATTCCAACTTAAGGAAGCTCTTATCATCATGCCTATTGAAATAAGATCAGCAAACAAGCTTTGCGTGTAAATGTATACGTTTACACGACAAATTGACATTTCACCTGCAAAGTTATAGTTTGTTTATGTGCTTGTCCTCTCTTATAGTCTTATGTTATGAGGACATTCAATGGAAGTAAACCTTCGAGTTTGTTTGTGTAGACAAGCGTAAACAATCATAATCATTAAATACATATTCCTATCTTGTTGGGAAGCTCAATATTTCAATTGTGTGCCCAGGACGTGTCATATCCTGTGGTGCATGAGCCGAGTCACCCAATAAGAGTGCAGCCTACATAGCCTTAGTATTGACTAGAGGGTGCTTCCGGACTGGATCTTTCAGCATGTGGTGCTCCCTTGCCAGGCGCAATAGAAATGTGTTGTCTCCATTCTCGGCACATATCGATGTTCACACATCAGTAGGACGCTGAGGCGACACAGCTTCCTCAACCCAGTCAATGTCTTCCCACTGGGGGACACCGATTCAGCTCACCGAAACTGCCACAAGGCATTAAAGTTGAAAACTGCTTCATAAAGGTAGTTGTTGAGCAGTGAACCCTTGTCTCAGGGTACTGAAAACAACAGCTGTTATGCTATCCAAACGTTATGGTTAAAATGTACATGAATATCAGGGCTGTCTGAGGTGGATTTATCTTGTTAAGTTGTTAGATGCGTAGGCACTCATCATACAGCTTGGTGGAAGATGTGTGGTCCATGAGAGTGTTATAGTGTTAGTGTTTTCTTAATCTAAGCTCTATTTAAGATAGACAGGAACCAGACTAAACTAGACTAGTTTTCTACATTAACCAGCAGGGTGCTGGTCTGCAACAGGGTCCACAGGGTCCAGTAAAGGGGGTTTATACCACAACACCAATGGCTGTGATGGTAATATACCACAGGTAATTGGAAAGAAAATTGAAGTAGGTCAACAGAAGCAGCGACAGAGTCATTGGATGACACACTGAGGCTTTACAACTGTAACATCATTCTACTGCACAGATCCCATCTGTAGAGCATCTCGGTGACTCTAGCATCAGCCACTAGATAATTGTCTCCATATTTCATGTAGACGTAGCACGTGCTGAAATTTTGGCAGACAGGTATTGTGATAGCAAAAGTGTTGATTTGCCTGTATGAGTTGCACATTTCACACACACACACACACACACACACACACACAGTATCTATACATTGTATAGATACTGTATATATATATATATATATATATATATATATATATATATATACACATATAGTATATAAGGTATGCTAATAGTTTAAGCTGCATATGTT
>JAVQIZ010157564.1:0-13255 GCA_036023535.2 Galaxias brevipinnis | reverse complement strand
CCCCCCCCCCCCCCCCCCCCCCCCCCCCCCCCCCCCCCCCCCCCCCCCCCCCCCCCCCCCCCCCCCCCCCCCCCCCCCCCCCCCCCCCCCGCGGGCCGCGCGGGTGCTAGCTCGCTGTTCTATAGCACTAGGAGAAAACTCTACCAATCATACAAGATGTCAAAGTAGCACTGATATCAACCGTATTGTAAACCAATACAGTAAGCCTAATAAGAGTAGCCTTATTCTTCTCAATTAACGTGTAAGGCTGTGTCCCACTTGTAAAAGTTGAGCAGATTTCTTATGGGGCGTAACGCTTTACAAACTGGCTCCTTTCTGATTTAAATTGAATAATAAAAAAGGTGAGAATATCTAAATGTTTTTTTTTTCTGCAAGCATGGAAGCGGACACATTGAATGTGTGGCTTGGAGCAGCAGGCACGTCCCCTACTAGAGTAGGTGTCTTCCCCCCACTGAATGAAATTACATAAAGGTAGCCGAAACGGCGTTTAGTGTGCAAAGGGGCTCGACCTAGCTCCCATTATACTCACCAGATAGAGCCTCGATAGCTTTCATTGCCCATTGGTCGTCCGGACAATCCACAAACGCATAGCCTGTTTTCATCAGAAACTGCCCGGAATAAGGGATTTTATAGTCCTCAAAGGTTTTCACCAAGTCCTCGGCGCTTACGTTTTCGTTCAGATTGCCAATGTATAGCTTGTTCATGTTGTAAAAATGAATGGCCTCTTAGTTTAAACGAAAAAAGTAAAAAGCGAAAGGAAAAAAAAAAACTTTTTGCCCGTCTTTGTAATAAGATGTTTGTAAGATGTTGCTGAATGATCACAGGATGAACAGCGGATGTCCACAACGAGAATATAAAACGGAAAATGTGTATTTCTCAAAGTGAACTAAAAGAAAAAAAGCAATGCAAACGTGAAAGCGATGGTTAAAAAAATAATATTGTTGATTTAAATCCAGCACGAGAAAAGAAAATACCCTGAAGTCGCCGTCCTCCGGCAGGCGAATGGCTATCGCTCTCGCGCTCTGTGTGAGGGTGGATCAGTTGGAGCTGGTTCAATGGTGGTTATGGTATGCTAGTGGTGGAAGTATGGCGGGATCGGTCGGGGAAAATGTTTTGCTCTTTCTTTCTCTCTCTCTCTCTCTCTCTCTATCTCTCTCTCACACACATACACTCTCTCTCTCTCTATCTATCTCTCTCTCTCTCTCTCTGGCCCTCTCTCTGCTTGGAGTTGTACCCTGTTCTGTCACCGATCCGCCTGCCGGTCACTGGCACCGCCTCTCAACTGATTCCAATTCACTCGTTTTTTGTTTGCAAAGACGAAACCACGTGGTATAGAGTAGGCCGCTAGAGCTATAGAGGAAGAGAGGGGGGGGGGGTCTCAGGGCTGAGGGTAGTTCACCAGATGAGTGTGTGCGTGTGTTTGTGTTGTGCGCGTGTGCGTATTTCTGTGGGCGCGCCCGCGGTGACAAGCCCCCTGTTCTTTGCATGCGCTCCACTATAGGACAAGCCAGTGTGGCTGTAGGACTGTGTGTACGCTAGTAACCTAACTCAATGCCGAACGTCTAGTGCATGTACGTATGGCATGCAAACATGAGTGCTGCTTCTTCGATGGAATGGCGTCCTCCTTTGCGCTGGTGTGAGCTAGGCTATGGGGAAATTATGGCATAGTAAGGCAACATATTTTTATTTTGACCATTAGCATTATATTATGGAGACCTTATCCTCTACTTTCTTTGTGTGAGGGTTTTGTACACTACAGCTCATTGTCGACAGCCTTGTTATAGGCCTTGGATTATGGCGGAGTTATATAAACGCGAGGCCTAGTCCACACTGCCTCTCACACTCACGCCCTCCTAATGAATATTCATCGCGTGGTAAGAATTTGATCGTCATCACGTTACATAAATGACCTATAGTGAACCTCGAGACTCTTTGGAACGTTGGAACAAAAGGTTCAGGGGCCGTTCTGATCTTAGGGCCACCAAGGTGCCAGCACGCTCCTCCAGCGCTATTGTGATACATTGTTGCAATCTAAGTGCGCGAGGGGAATCTGTACATTGTGAGGAGCCGTATGGATCAATAGCGTGTTGCTCTATCAGATTCGACAGAAGGTTAAATAGCTTATATACAAACCGTAAAATTCACTCGCTTAGTTTAAAACGTTCTGCATTTTAAAAACTTTATACCTGTTGTCTATGCCCATGGAATTGTGCACCCCAATGTTCTAATGCTGAGCCAACTTGACAAGTGGGCCCCATCTATGCATTCAAAGACGTTTTCCTCTATGTATATCCGTGCTGTGCTGCAGAGCTGACAGCTCGCGGAAGTCAAATGGCGCAACATAGCCTGGCCCCAATATTGGGGTTGAGATTCTCAAAATGGTGGTTGTGCTTTGCGTAGGCCTCAAAGCGCAGAGAGCGGACTCCATCGAGGGGATTGGTTGAGGTGCATAAGGGCTGTGTGTGTACACACCATGCATTCGCAGAACGGTTTGTGGTTTGGCATTGTACTTATGCTTGTCTTAAACGAAAAGCTGAAGGACTGCGCCACTGTCGCAAGCACGCCTTGGGTTTCTTTGCGCATATCCACTTCAGACGGTATCGTCAACGTGGCATTATTCTCACAAGCCCTGATGATCATGAAATGGCGTCCTCAATCATTTTTACCCAAAAAATAATGTTTTAACCTGATTGATAAACTCCGCCTCCAACACATGGACGTGGCAATGCTATAGAAAGGCACGTTTGTAAATAATGTTCCTGGCTATGTGTTCTTATTTATCTTTTTAATAATACATAAAAAAAGTTCACACAAAAGGACTGGTACTATATAACAATTTAAATTTGTAAATGTCTGTATATAAAAACATTTATAAATAAATGCATTAATGAACTGATGTACAGTTATTAATTTGGCAATATCTGCAGCATTAAGTTGTCTAATTGAATAGTTTAATAGATTGTTTTGGTTTAAAAGGAGCACAGACGTGACCCATTATTACTGGAGGGACTGTCTATGTAGTTATGGTACACAGTTACAGATGAATCAATGACTTGCTTTTTTCTGTTTGTCTCAATCTAAAATCTTGTCTTTTTCTCTTGGTCTCAATCTAAAGTCTTGTCTTAATGTCAGATTTCCAACCAAACTCCACTCATCCTTCCCCCATTGGAATATATGAATTTGAAAACATTTCACATTAATTATCACAACTTTATTTATTTATTTAAAAAAAAAAAATTCATTTCCAAATAAATCAATTGAATTGGCTTAAAAGGTCCATGCCACCTGTGAATGACGACAAACAACTGACAAACACTGAACACTAAATAAATACAAACTGACAAACACTGAACACTAAATAAATACAAACTGTTTGCAAATGTCACGTCTCAAGGTCGTGACCCTACAGACTCGTTCCAAAGAAACTGTGTGTAAAATCAACCTAACTGTTACTAAAGCTCTTCATCGTCTCAGAAACAGTGCGTTCTTTCAAAGTCATACTCAGATTCAGGAAAACACTGAGCATAAATGTGGTAGAGAACCGGTAGGAAACTTTGTCATATCTGTTTGAGGTCATGCATTGAAAACATATGTCGTGTATGAGGCCTAGTGGAAAGCAGCAACAAACACATGGAAGGGGAAGTAGTTCATAAGACCTGTGTGCATAACTCTAATCTTTTGTATTAAAACCAATTTAACTCTCAGACTCAAATACAACCTATAGTAGATCACATCTGGATTCAAACCTTTATAATACCAGCCTAGGAGATTATCTAAGCCATAGTAGATCACATCTGGATTCAAACCTTTATAATATCAGCCTAGGAGATTATCTAACCCATAGTGAATCACATCTGGATTCAAAGCTTTATAATGTCAGCCTAGGAGATTATCTAACCTATAGTAGATCACATCTGGATTCAAACCTGTATAACCATCAGACTCAGAGACAATCTAACCATTAGTAGAACATGAAAAAAGGTGACATTATTTTCTGTCATGGAAAAGGATACTTTTAGAAACATGTTGAGCTGCTACTTGTAAAGCAGGTTGGGGCGTGTTTCTAAAAGACCAAAACAAAAGAGACCCCGCTTCCCTTGGACCTTCTAGCTCCTCTATGCTCCTATTGTGGGGTCTGAGCATGCGTGTGTGTGTGTGTGTGTGTATGCGTGTGTGTGTGTGTATGTGTGTGTATATGTCTTGGGGGAGGGGTGCTGACATAGGTCAAAGGGCTTGTGAGAGGCAGGGATTTCATTGGGTGGGGGACGCAGAAGAACCAAGCCTCTCTTTTAAGACTGCTGCTGCTGGAAAGGACTACGACTCACACAGACAGGAAACGCTTGTTGCTAGGAACAGTGTTGGTTGCTAGGTAACGCTCAAGATGCCTAGTAACTAGTAACTTTTAAAGTAATTTGGTAACATGCCACAAAGTGATATTAGCCTTACAACATACACTTCTGTACAGGGCCAGGAAAGAAGGCATGCAGGTTGGATGTTTTATGTAGAAATGTACAAGCTTGAAGGGAAGCATGGTGCCTATCCGTTTAGACCCGGACTGCAACAACATGGAAGCTGACATGTTTCAGCTCTGACCCATGGGCGCTCTTAGAGCATGCTGTTGTCGTTTCTTTGTGGCCCTGCTGAGTTCAAACAAAGTTCAACGTTGAGAAGAAAAACGCCCAGGTCTGACTGGTTTTGGTAGTAACGGATAGCATTATTCTAATCTAGTGCTACTAATGCTGCTTCCACAGGCGGCTCAACCTTTATCAACTGTTTATTATCAAAACACACCCTCTGAAACTCCTATCCAGAATGCATTGCATTGTAAGTTAATCAGCAGAAACTATTTATATTATGTGACTCATAAATTACTGATAGGAAGAGAATACAGAATCCATTTGTTTTGGTGCGGGCTTAATGGTACAGTCCATTATCTCTGATATAGACCAGTAGCAATGGTACAGTCCATTATCTCTGATAGAGGACAGTAACGATGGTACAGTCCATTAGCTATGAAATAGGCCAGTAGCAATGGTACAGTCCATTAGCTATGATATAGACCACTATCTATGGTGCAGTCTATTTTCAATGGTACAGTCCACTAGCTATGATATAGGCCACTAGCAGTGGTATGGGCCGGTAGTTATGCTAAAAGCATTAGCTAAGTTGCTAAGGTAGTTATGCTAAAAACATTAGCTAAGTAGCAACGGTAGTTATGCTAAAAGTATTACCTAAGTGGCTATGGTGGAGTCCAGGTTCAGAGGCAGGAAGTAACTTGTTGTTGATTGGAAAGGCCTTTCCATGAAGTCTGGCACTGGCCGAAGGTTTCTTTTAAATAGTGTGCGGCTTTAGATGTAAAATGTACTTTGAGTACAATTACTATCATATTAGACATGAGTCACATGGTCTTCCTGCAGACACAATAATCTACACTACCGGTATTATCATTTGGCTATGTGCCTCACTCAGGAATACCATTGGCTGTGTGTGTCTCACTCAGGCATACCATTAGCTGTGTGTTTTACTCATCAGGAATATCATTAGCTGTGTGTGTCTCAGGAATCCTATTGGCTGTGTGTGTCTCAGGAATACCATCGGCTGTGTGTGCAGTGTCTAAATGGGTTTGAATACAGCCCCATGCCCTCCTGTTGCACCCTCTTCTATAGGAAGATAGACTGAAAAACACCAGGAAGTTGAATGTGTCCCAGAAGCCTCACAGTGGAGTTGTATTCCGTGGTGGAGTTCTGGAATGTCTTCCTGAGTGGAGAGTTCTAGAAGGCAACAAGTGTGGGCGGGGTTTGGCCCATAAGCCCTCTGCTCTGACACGTCATTACAGGAGAACCAGAAACTAAAGGTGTGTTTAAAGGCGTGTGTTTGTACACATACGTGTGTGCGTGTGTGCGTGTGTGTTGGGATTGGACAGAGAACACGCTGGTTTGTTTGTTTTGCCTTACAAGGGAAGGTTGTGCATGAAGCCACTGGTGTAGGATGGCAGTCTGTATGTGTGAGAGAGCCTCTGCAGGTATATATGGAACAGAGATAGTAGAATCTGATACATAATATAATGTGGAGCCACCTTACTGATATGCAGCAATACATGTTTGGAGGGGACCACTTCCTGTTAGGCATATCAATCAAACGCCTTCTTTTTTTTTTTACTATAAAGCTGTACGCAGAACAATGGACTTGTGAACTCAGATACGTTTTCATTATTACTGTGATACTACAAAATTATTATTATTATTATATATCATATTAACTATACAACAAGCTCAGTGACAAAATATCTCATAATTCCTATGATGCTATAATCATAACTAGATCAGGCAAAGTGACAAAATATCTCATGATGCTATAATCATAACTAGATCCGGCTCGACGACATAAGATTTTCTTATTACTATGATGCTATAATTATAACTAGACCAGACATCCTGACAAAATATCAAATTTTAACTATGATGCTATAATAATAACTAAATCAGGCTCAGTGACAAAATATCTCATTTGAACTATGATCCTATCATCAGAAGTGGACCAGACTTCCTGGCATGGATTTTCATTATGAAGACGAAATAACCACAACTACAAGAGGTTGACTGTTGCTAAGTGTTACATATAAATGTATTGATAGTACTTTGTTCTGGTATCTACTATTTACCGTTTTAGAATGTATTCACTGAGTCAAATAGTGTTGTAAATATAATCTAGATCCTGTCATATAGGCCTCTTGGATCAGAGGGAATCATAGATTAGATTATCCTTATTGTCCTTATGAGGAGATTTGTTGCCACAGTCTGCACGGACAAAAACAGTAACCTGAAGCAAGTTACTTCGTTATCAAACGTTTTCTTAGCAGAATGCTTGCAAAAGCAACAGTGACCCAGAAGATAATCAGAGGTTGATGAAGTAATTTAATTAAGCTTTGTTTTACTGCAAATTGTTTGCTTAAGGCCTATTGGCTAATACCTGATCGTGTGAAATGGTGTGAAACGTACAAACTATGATAATGTAGCTTTGAAACTATAGCTTAAACATGTTCTCCACAGAAACGGAATGAAATAGGAGAAAACACTGGTGAAAAAAAGTGGATTCTTTTTTTAAAGTTTACATAAAAATAACGAATTCGGGATAAGTAATTAGAAAATAAAACAATAAAACACAAATTTCAATTGAGTACTAAAATCATATATTTGAAAGCCTTTATACATAAACACAATGTACACTCCAGGTTCCTAAGCCATGTCATTAGAACACAAAATACGTACTGCATTATTTGTTTTGAAATAAAAAGCAATCGATTTTTCCGTAGTATAAAGTTTTGCTAAAAACCTCTACACCATCGAAGAATTGCTTGTAAATCCGACAATTTTTATGCAGTCACAACGCGAAACGATGATCAATTCAGAATGTGGCACGCAACTACACAGCACTGTGTGTTGATATAAGTCGTTCACAAAATGGAGAGAAAGACACACTGAGAAAGAAACGAGGGGAGAAAAGGGGGGGGGGGGTCGATGGGGGTTGGGGGTTATGTCCCTTAGAGCAGCACGTTAAGGGGCAGCTACATACAGGCCTAGTGAAATCAATTATCAATATTCAAGTTGCAATTTTAAATGCATAACATAGGCCCACATTAAATTGTCGTGATTTCATGTACTTGAATAGGAAGAAAATGAATATGTAAAATAAAGAACTATGCAAAAGATAGTCCTACTTTTGAACGTTTTTTTGTAGTTTTGTTTTCTTCAGAAGCTTAAATCACAATCTGTTCAATACATTTTCTTGGTTGTTTGGGAAACCATTTTATTAATTCAATATTGCTATGGTGTTTGAATGTGTTTTGTGGAAACTGTTCTATAGCTGGAATCTGTTAATCGCATTGCTACTGCCACCTAGCGACCCCTTTGCAACATTGCATGTTTCCGCCAGTTAATGTATAGCGGCCTATAGCGGAATGTTCTGAAACATTAGAACCATGTCTTATTGGCCCGCAATGTCTATCGTTTTTAAACGTCTTTACGTTTTGTTTTGGTATACTGTATGTCCTCTTTTGTCTTATCTGCTTCAATGATCTGCCGACCCTAGGCTTAGATGTCATTGTCTGAAATAGGTCTGTAACCTATAGATATATTTTCTCCGTATAAAACATTTATGAAATAAATGTTCAATTTACGAAATGTATTTGAGTCTTATTTTTAATTTAATAATAAATACTTACAAACTGTTAAAAAGATCAATGTTTTAGAATATGAAACAATGAATTTATGAAACTGATATTGGAGAAGTTCTTTTGAAATTCGTTCATTGGCCATGTATTTATAATTTATTGGCCTTATAGTTTTGAAACAAACAAATTATCCTTAAATATATATATGTTTTTATGTTGAGGCCTTGAGGCCAGAACAACACGGCGATCGAAAAGGCAAATGATTTTATCCGTCTAATTATCACTAATTTGAATATGAACCGTTTTTTAAACATATGTCGATGTGAATCTAGAATGATTCCAACTGATATTTTAAACGGCGCCTTCGTCTATTTGTCTAGATAAGCCTATATTGATAACAAGTTGGAAGGTCTAAATTCATTGGATTAAAACATATACAGATAAAAACTAGAAAGACTTGTATTCGAGTATGCATGTTGGGCAGGCTATTTTAACGTTAACCGTCACAGCAATGCGATACAAGGTAATATAATGATTTATATGGCTTTCTTGTGCGTTCAAAGTATGCCTACTAAATTCGTGGCGAATAAATTATCAGTTGTAGGCTATAGACTATATTTTAAGGGAAAAATAATGGAGCGAAATTACTCATGTTGGATTATTCAATGATATAGAGCTATTCCTTCAATATCCAATATTGATAAGCAGACGTATCGATCTTAATAAATTCTATTAGTATATTCCTGTAGTGCCTCACAAAAACATTGAAGACAGGCTGATTTTGTCGACATGGTAACTTCAAGCGAATACTAAAATAATGTAAGTTCATAGACCTAAAAAACTGACAACACAGAGGATTTAGGTATTTCCAGAAAATGTGCGCAACAGAACAATGGGTTATAGCCTTATAACATTATTAATGTGTTAATGCAGGAATGATTTAGGCTATATATCTCTTACAAATATTTATCAGCACATTTTCCTATCAAATCTGAAACAATTCTCATATTTCAGATGGTTAACTTTAAATTACAAAAGTTACAAATAAAGTTAAGTTACAAAAAAAGACAAGGACTTGGAAAGTTGTTCATTCAAATCATCTCGTTAATGGATTGAGGATTTGTAATTGAACTTTTTCATTCTATAAATAAAAATGCTTTAGTAAAATAACACAAGATTGGAATGTGACTCAGGTTGACACGGCTTTAAACCCAACTTGAATGAAAACTAATATAGATGATAGTATCACTATAGAAACCAGTACAGACACCGCGCAAACAACAACTTCAGGAAGTCTGAAAACACACCATAGTATGCAGTGGTTGAGTATTTAGCCAGGAATACATGCAGGGGCGTTGCATACTTGCATTGACCTGTACTTTCTACTAAGTCGGGCCAGTTAGGTGGGCAAAACACAATGATTAAACTATTGCGATGTTGTTAACGGAACAGCATGACCGGTGTGTAGAAACGTCTCGTCTAGCTGTCTCGCGTGAGTTACCCACATACATAAATCAACGTTTGTAATTGATCAAATTCACCAGTAAAAAATATATAATCTGCTTCAAATTAAGAAGGGACTATGTCATGATCTATTAAACATAAACAAGGTTTCATAAATACATAATCTACACTCCAGTAAAAAATAAAAAATATATAAAAAAATTGCAGAAAACATGTAGCCTAATGAACATTCCATAGAGTCATTAGCTCAAGGTTGCTCCCTTCTGGTTAAAACAGGACACGACAATTTATTGGCTACAAAAACCAAGCGGTAAGAAAATAAGAGGTAGGCTATAAATTAGGATGTAGGTATGTGATTTTTGTCGATTGCTTAAGCACAAAAACTGGTTCCCGTTGCACGAAAACCAATACCCTTACGTCATTTCAAAAACCACACACATTTCCCATAACCGTAAGCACAATTCACCAGTTTCCAAACATGTTTCTATATTCAAAACACTTTAGGCAAAGCCTCACACTAAAAATGGCCAAACAAGTCATTCAATGCACTAAACATTCACAGCAAACACATGCTCTCCATGCAATTAACTCGAGTCATCGCACGCTAACCTCAAAGAACTCACTAGGCACATTGTATATAAAGCACTGGACAGACTGAAGTTTAGGTGTCCCACTTTACCCAATGCCTCAAATCAGCCAAATTCACACACTGAAATCTTCCCACCTGAGCTTCAGGTCTGTTAGTCCACAGAGGGGACTGTGTCAGGTCTGTCTCCATAGAGGGGCTGTCTCAGGTCTGTCTCCATAGAGGGACTGTCTCAGGTCTGTCTCCATAGAGGGACTGTCTCAGGTCTGTGTCTCCATAGAGGGGCTGTCTCAGGTCTGTGTCTCCATAGAGGGACTGTCTCAGGTCTGTCTCCATAGAGGGGACTGTCTCAAGTCTGTCTCCGTAGAGGGGGTGCAGGTTTTCCAGCGGGATGGACTTGTGCAATGCCAGTTAGTTACACCTGAGGGTCAGCGTCTTCAAGTGAGAAGGGTTCCGTTGGAAAGCAGCTCTTCATATTAATGAGACCATTCTGTCTAAACAAGGAAAGCCAGAGAAGATTTTATTTCATAAGTAGGATTTCAAATCTGTCAAAATAAAATGATAGTGTTATGTTCAATTTTAACTTTTAGTATAATATTATTTCATACTTTTTCGAGTCTTATTTACCTTTTGTTTTTTATGTGGAGTATGATAAACTAGAGACAACAATTATTATGCAATGAATTTCGTCATACTGTAGTATTTTGCAGTCAAATTAAATGATGAAATGCAATCACTGTACATTTAAGGCCCCCATGTTCTAGTAATGAAGTTGACTAATCATAGAGCCTACATTTAAGGCCCCCATGTTCTAGTAATGAAGGTGACTAATCATAGAACTAGCAAAAAATCTGTTTCAAGTAAGGGAAGGCTCACCAGAAACAGCTCAGATTTTCAGTCAACCAATCTCAACACAGCTCTCGTTCACGCAAAGCATTATGGGACTCTGTCCCAACACCTATAGTTTGAAATGGATACAAACATGTTTTCCACATTGAAACTTCTCTCTAGACACAAACAAAGACCAAAGGGTCTATTTTAATATTTACATGTTTAGGGCGAGAAGATAAAGCCAGTCTACTCTCACACACAAGACAACATGAGTGATGTGTAAAACCAGCTGTCCTTTAAGAGGAGGGACACTGAGAAAAGAACACCCTTCCTGATGAGACAGTGTTCTGCTGCACATGACACTGGTCATACCAAGGAAGGGTTGACAAGTTCAAAGCCTTGTCTTATAATATCAACAATATACACAATATTAAAATACTCACTATCTTATAAATACAGAATTTATATTTTTTTTATAATTTAGTTTTTACCAGAGACTGACAGCCAACAAAAGTGACTTAGCCATCTTTACTCATTTTGAAATCCAGCTATGTTCTCTCTGGTGGAGGTACTGGACTCTACAGTGTGGAGCTGGCTGTTCTCGCTGGTGGAGGTACTGGACTCTACAGTGTGGAGCTGGCTGTTCTCGCTGGTGGAGGTACTGGACTCTACAGTGTGGAGCTGGCTGTTCTCTCTGGTGGAGGTACTGGACTCCACAGTGTGGAGCTGGCTGTTCTCTCTGGTGGAGGTACTGGACTCTACAGTGTGGAGCTGGCTGTTCTCTCTGGTGGAGGTACTGGACTCCACAGTGTGGAGCTGCACTTTGTAGACTTTGTATGTATCACAGAAATCAGACATCCTTCCAGTGGCCAATCCATCAAACTTGCAAAGGCTCAGTTGTTACCCTGTTCTATGCAATCCTATGATATGTTATTCATATCTACAGTTGAATTCGGTTGTACACTTAGATTGAAGTGTTAACCACTCATGCAAAAAACATATTTAGAGAGGATAAGATCAATTCAATCATTAAATATAATTTAGTTCAGATTCAAACTAAGTATCCTCTATAATGAATACAAGTTAAAGAAATATGTCACAAATAAGAATATATATATGATATTATCCGAAGTTTTTATGATTATAAATACTGCAGTAGTATTATCTATAAACTGTGTCTGACATTTCTCTAGAACATTGATATTTAGCCTGATAGTAAATTAATGTTGACATTCTTCAGAGATAGTGCTACAATGCTAACTGACCAAAGGATTTTCTACAGACTAACAACTTTGATTAAAAGGTTTTGACAAAAACAACTGTTTGCCGTTGCATCTCTCTTTAATCCATAAAAAAGTTAATTAGTTGAATTCTATGTTGAGAAAAAAAAAAGCAATGTTGGATAATATGCTGTGAGGTTGTTTGAACAGGTGCGTCAATTGATCAAATGTAGTGTTTCTTATTTACCACTTGGGGGCAGTGTTTGTCCATCTGTCCAAGGGAGACAACAGTCGAAAGTAAAAATGTCTAAATGATATTAGTCCCACTGCTATAACTATATGGAATTAGTCCCACTGTTATAACTATATGGAATTAGTCCCCACCTTATAACTGTATGAGACCTTATAACGATGTGGAATTAGTCTCACTATGTCACATTAAAATCAAATAAAAATAATTTGTATAGCACCTTTCATAAACAAAGGCAATTCAATGTGTTTGTCTAAGGTTTCTTCATAGACACACCCACACACTCACACACTCACTGGTATTGTATAGATACATACAGTATGTGTTTACGTATAGTGCAACTATACAAATACTAATATATTTACAACAGTGGGACTAATTCCATATAGTTATAAAGTGGGACTAATTCCATTTAGTTATAAAGTGGGACTAATTCCATATAGTTATCAAGTGGGACTAATTCCATATAGTTTTAAGGTCTGACTAACACACACACACATAGGCCCACACACACACACACACACACACACACTCACTCCGCAGTGTTGTCTGTAGACAGCTTAATGTGTGAGAAGCCATTGAACTCTGACCTTGATCACTGGACCAGGAATCTCTCAGTCCAGAAAAAAGAAAGACTGTCCTCTCCTTGAGCTGTGTGTGGGCCTGTGTGTGTGTGTGTGTGTGTGTGTGTGTGTGTGGGCCTGTGTGTGTGTGTGTGTGGGCCTGTGTGTGTG
>JAVQIZ010157539.1:0-14671 GCA_036023535.2 Galaxias brevipinnis | reverse complement strand
GATTCTCTTGATTTTTTTGGATACTCTATGAATTATGTCATTCACTGTTAAACGTGGTATGTCAAATGCTCGACTGACCACTCTGTAAGATGTCGCACTAGCCAACCAAAAACAAACACGAGGACCTCTATTTCAAGACCCCAGCCATGGTCATAATGGTCATGCAGTTCAGCAATGAGGTGGTTGAGTGTCGCTCTTGACAGTCGGTAGTCTGGTCGTAGGTCACAACTTGCATCAAAAAAAGTCTCAGGACGGGGACATGGGGGTTTATTTGACAGTTGAGAGTTTTGTTGTCAACCTACCAAAAAAAATGTAAGTTTGAAATTATATATGTAAGCAAATATAACATAACATGTCAGAGGGACCTTGAGATGATAGTAAATTACTGAAAACATTAGTTATGGAGTGTTGTGTATATATATGTATATACATATATCACATGTTTGCTATGAAGGCAAAGGAAATAATCATAGTTGGCAGTAACTAATAATCAGTTGGCAGCAAATAATGTAAGGTTGCTTACCATTCGGGACCGAGAACGTCGGGCTAAAAGGTCAAACTGTAATCTTCTTAAACGACCTGAGGGACGTCTGTGGGCGTTTCTTATAAGCAGCAAATTCATTCATATTAAAATAGCTCGCAACGGAATCATCTTTAATGTCGAAATAGCAAGTGAATAGATAATGAAATGGCGAGTGAAATTTGCGTTGGCTGCCAGTTATTTTCTGTCAACTTTCAAGCCAGCACGCGACCAACGTAAACATTTAAATCTGGTTGAAACAACTGCCGTTTTCTACAGAAACAGCTTTTAATGTCAAGTGGTTGTGAATGGGATCACGATACTTGACGTTTACATTTGAACAAGTTATGTATGTTGAATCACAGTATACAGCACATTCTGATTCTACACATTTTATTAGCAGTGTATTGAATAAACATGACGTAAATAAACATGAATGCATTAAAATGCCTGGGATATAACGTAACTTCTGCTGTCAACATTTGTTTATGCGCCTGACGGACGCACTTAGAGATGCACGATTAGTGTCCGAATTCACATACTTTATTTGAGTGGGTTACAACTAACTAGGGACCTCAATCGATTACCATATAGGGAAATACGAATTAGGGAATAGTGAGCCATTCCCGACACAGCCCTGGTGTTCAAGTTCCAGGTTCTCCCCTTCGGACTCTCACTGGCACCCCGAACGTTTACCAAGTGCGTGGACGCTGCGCTAGCGCAGCTGAAGGTGCAGAGTTTGCACGTACACAATTACCTAGACAATTGGTTATTGTGCGCAGGCACGAGAGAGGATGGAGCACACGAGTGTTCTCTTGTCCCGTCTAGCCTCCCTCGGTTTCGTGGTGAACCCCAAAGAGAGCTGTCTGGTTCCCTCCCCGTGCGTTACGTTCCTGGGAATAACCATCCGCTTAGTTCCGAACCACCTTTAACAAGTGTCTTGCCGGTTTTCGGTAGGGCACACGGGTTTCGGTCAGGATGTGTCTATGTCTGTTGGGGCTCATGGCCTCCATGACTGGGTCTCCTCCACATACGGGCTTTCCAATACTGGCTGGCGGCCAGAGTGTTATACCCCGCAAGGCTGGATTTAACCCTGAAGGTCACCAACCACTGCTTTTTGGTGCTAGCGGCGTGGCGGGACAGAGCGCCGCTCCTGACGGGCACCCTATTGGGCCCTGTAGTACGCAAGCGCGTAGTGACGACAGATGCATCCCTCACAGGATAGGGGGGCGAGTGCGAGGATGTCCGGTGAGCGGTGTGTGGGACGCATCTCAACGCTGTCTGCACATCAATCTCCTGGAACTGCTCACGGTCTTCCTGGTGCTGAATTAGTCTCTCCTGTTGCTGGGCATACCAGGATGTGTTGGTCAGGGCAGACAACACCACTGTGGTGGCTTTTGTGAATCGACAGGGTGGAATCCGCACCTGGACACTTCACAAGTTGGCCAATCAGCTACTGCCTTGGTGTGCAGTGGACCTGAGGTCGCTCAGGGCGACTCATGTCCCCGGTCACCTGAATACTGGCGCAGACCTTCTCTCCCAGGGAGAAATCCCGCCCGGAGAGTGGCGCCTGCCTCCGGAGGTGGTAAGCGTCTGTCGATCTCTTCGGCTCGGCAGCCAGTTCCCAGTGTCGCATTTACTTTTCTCTGCAAGAAGCAGGCGCTCCTCTGGGCATAGATGCTCTGACGAACACGTGGCCTGCAGACAAGCTGCTTTACGTGTTTTCCCCCTACAGCTCTGATCCCGGCCGTGCTGGCCCGTGTGAGGTCACAAGGTCTGTCGCTGATATTATTAGCCCCTCGATGGTTGACCCAAACCATCGGTGGCAGATATATACAGCTTGGTGGTGGGGGAGCCTTGGCTGTTCCCATTGCGCCCAGACTTACTGTCCCAGGCAAACAGCGAGAACCCCTGAAAGGCTGAGGGTGACCACTGACGGGGTACACCCCTGTGTGGTCGCCACTATTCAGAGCGCTGGAGCAGCGTCGACTAGATCTCTGTGTGACCTGAGATGACACGTGTTCGAGTCCTGATGCGAGGAGCGGAATTTGGTGTTGTTCCAATGCAACCTGGGGAATATCCTATTATTCGTCCAGGGGCTACTCGACAATGGCAGATCCTTTTCCACAGTCGAAAGTTCACCTGGCAGCCTTGGCGGCTTGCCATGTCGGCTTTAATGGAAAGACTGTTGGTGCTCATTCGCTTGTGTCTCGCTTCATGAGAGGTGTACGCAGGCTGCGCCCAGTGTCTAGAGGAGTTGAACGTATTGACTGTAATATAACAATGGGTTATGTATATAACCCAGGTTCTAATAAGGAGAGGAGTGAGACTCCTCTCCAAATTCTGCCCCATTGCTGAATGATGACTGGATTCAAATCTGGAGTGAGATGGGTCTGCTACTGTATTTATAGAGTAGCTGACGTGGGTGCGCAAGACCCTTAAAGTCTCACGAGCCTTATTGATTACAAGGCACTGTGGTATAAGTGTTCAGTGAACACTCTAAGAGCGTTTCCCATAGAGGAGTCTCCTTATTAGAACCAGGGTTATATACTTAACCTCTAGTTATCACTTTATAGGCTACCAATGTAATGTAACACATCAATATTAGCAACTTAGTTAAATTTTTTATTGCCTAATATTTCTTATCGTAATTAATAACAGACGTGTTTTGTACGACTTGAATTCCAATACTTCGGAGCCCCTAAAGTCCTGAGAGTCCAGAAAGGCTATATTTCTTTTATAATTATCTTGTGCACACAAGTTATTTATCTTGTGGGACCAAGTTAGTTATCTTGTGCACACAAGATATTTATCTTGTGGGAACAAGTTATTTATCTTGTGGGCACAAATTATTCTCCTGGGTAAGATAACTTGTGCATAACTTGCTGCAGGACCTGCTTTTAACGTGTCCTCTGAATGCTTGTTGTTGAATGCTTGTTTGTCCATCACAAAATACATTAAATATAACATCTTTGTTATTTTTTACTACTGTAGTTTTCATTTCACATCAACTTTGTCTGCAATTACTTTTAATTTGCAGGAATGTGCCTATTGACCTCCTTTTTTGGGATATGCTAAATTGGTGTGGTGTAAATTATTGGGTGGTTCTTTTACCTGTAATTGTTTCCATTTCACCTGGTGTAAACCTGCCTCGTTGCTTTTTAAGTAAAGGACGTATCTCCTAAGGGAGCTTCTTGAAAGTACCTTCGTCCCCAGTGTGTCTGTTTTCTAAGTCAGTTTAGATTTTTACGCAAATCTAGTTCCTGCTCTGCGTTTGGGCCAGCACCCTATGCACTAGGTGTGACAGAATGAGAGGCCAATTGCATGATAAAACAGGTTTAATGTAATGAGGCTATAATAGTGAACCAACGCCTTGCTACGGACTTTGAGACCTGACTTTGAGACCTGTGTGGAGACCTGTGTGCTGCACTTTGTTAGTTTGAACTTTCCTCTCGTCTCCAGCCAGACTGCTACGACTAGAGACAGCAGAAAACAGCTCTGATGAAGACGAAGAGACGTGGACGATAATCTAGCTAAACTTCATATTTTGTTATTATTTTCCAGAGCCGCCAAATAATGCATGTGGCTCGCGCAAATGACCATTTTCGTAGCCTATTTCTCACAATGCATTCAAACATTTGCTTTTGGAAAGGGCAAGCTGCTTTTGCAGACCACAGAAAAAACTATAAAATGCCATTTTGCATGGCTCCTTACACCACCAGCCCTTGCGGGATCGGACAGTGCTCTATTCTTATTACTTCTGCAAAGCCAGTCAGTGCAAAGCGGCTATCCAATTTGGGAAAGTGTTGATTTCTATGTTCATTTTATTGATTGATTAGGGGTAAGGATTAGAAGTTATGAAATTGGTGAAATGGCTGTAAATAGTCATGTTTCTTCAAGTACAAAAACAAATAAATGTCTGTTGTGTGTGAACTACTAGAGCTTAAGAAAGAATTACGCGCGCACATAACTAGAATCGTCTCTTAGGCGAAGGTTTTCGGAAAAGTTGGCAGCCCTGAATTGTTGCTCAGGAAAGATAATAGTGTTGTGTCTTTTCCAACGGAAGAGATTGCAACAATTTACTTCAAATACCAACACTAGGAGTCAAATGTGTAAAGTTCAGAAGGGCAGGCTTTATTCAGCATCAAATAAAGCAGAGTTGGCCTATAGGAACACAACTAAAATTGTACAGCATTGTCAATGATTTAAAAACATTTCTCTAGGTCTACCCCAAGTTCTGGCAACTCCCCAAAATGCAAATAGACATCACTCAATCACCTTTCAATTTCTTCCAGTGGGTCTTGGTATCTATAGAATTTAGCATAACACCATTCTCACTTCATGCCCTCTTCTTTTCCTATGGTAATCTCACGCATGAGATCCATTGACCCCAGATCAGCTGTCTTTAACCAAGACCCTGACTTTCTATAAATTTATGAGTTTGTCAATTGCCTGCCTTCTTTCCCTGTTTTGCCTCTGTAAAGTAACTTTTTAAGTGTCCTGGAGGACAATCAATCAGAATGAGTTACCATCGTTACAAGCATTTGCTTATCCATGCTTCACCCATTTGGGCCAATATACCACATCTCAAACTCAGCACTATCTGATAACTTTACTTAGTAACAAAATATAATATTACTTGGTATAATTCCTGGATGACCTTAACATTGATTACACACAGGTACACACTTTTAGCACAATATACCATAATAGTAATACATTGTATGTTTGTTTAATCATTCTCGATAAACATCTGAATGCGAAAACAAGGCTGCTGTTGGTCATGACTTTTCTATCTCATTTTCCGTGTCGTTTTCAGGAGTGCACCACACGCACGAGAAGTTGTTGAAAGTACATTTTAGGATCATTGTAAATCAGTTGTATGTAATAGAGACCCAATCGTGTATAACTGTATCCATCTAATTGTAAAGAACTTGTCAAGAGTGTACATCATACTATTGATGAATTTCATTTGTACATAAATTGAGTTTGCATGTGTTGAGACAAGTGCTTGACTGTGAAGCTGTCAGCTGCTGCTGAGGCCTAATTGACGATGTAAACAGGTAGATATTATAATTGTCTTAATGGGGGTTCATGCTTCTTGACCGCCCTATTGTCATGGCCTTGAGAGGACCTAACTTCCGCCTAACTGAAAAGGGATTGTTGGTTTCACCTGTCCCTTATGGACAGGGTATGTAAGTTCCAGTTCTCCTGTGTTGTTTTGTTAATTAATTTCCTTTGCCGCATGGTGTGTGGATTCCCTGTTCTGTTTTGCCAAGTAAATGCACACTGTAAAATAATCCCTTAAAAAAAGGGTCAAATGACTGGCAGCAACAGCAGCCAAACCAAACACAAAATGAAAGCAAAATCTCCAAATACAAATAAAGTGCAAAAACAATAAATTCACAGAAATTACAATTAAAGGTTTTGCCAAGATATATTGTTATTTTACAGATATTTCTTAAATTGTTATGATTAAACATGGCCCTAAACATTCAGCAGAGAAACACTGTTATTGGACAGATATTTCCCAAATTATTACAATAAAACATCTTCCATAAAGTGACTGCACTAAAGGTTTAGCAGAGAAAAACCTATTTTAAAGATATTTGCTAAATCATTGCGATCTAACACTTTCCATAAAGTGATGGCACTAAAAAATCTACGAAAAACCACAGTAATCAATTGCCAAAACTTCAAAATTTTATCTCACGCCTTTTTATAGATAGCAGTTAGAATACTTTTGCAACCAAACTTGTCCATGGTGCTCAAACAACACTAGTGAACTGCTCCAAAAGATTCAATCTTTAAATCCAGATCTAACACATGAATATTACTTGTAATTTTTTCACAATCACATAGCATAGGTAGACTATAAGTGTTATCTCATAATGCCTTGCTGCAAATCTAGTCCAAAGTTTAAATGTAAAAGTACACATCAATGTAGAACTAAGATTTACCTTAAAATTACACAGAAAAACGTTACATTCTTAGTATGGACATATACCTTCATATGAGGAGTAACATTTATTTACAGATATTTGTATGAAATTTAGGAAACCTGAAAAAATACTGTGAAATTATTATAGTAATTTGTCTGCCAAAAATATTAAATACATGTAAATTGTCCTTATTGACATGATGCTTAAAAGGAAAGATTAGTTGTGGATTTTGAGGTAATATCCGTAATTTAACAGTGTTTTGTATGCAATTTCAAAACAGACCAAACTATTGTGAACATGTTAACGAGTTACTGAAAATGTGTTAGTTTCCGTGAAAATTGTATATTTTTTTACAGTGCAAGTCTCCTGCTGGAGCTTTATACTCTCTCCTGTTTTTCTGCCCGGTTCCTTGTAGATAGTTTCTAGAATTATTTTAGTAATGTGTAGCCCAACTCTGCTCTTGAACCTAGTATAGCCTACTAGCCCTGACCCCTAGGGTTTTGGGTTCACCAACCATTGGAAGAAATATCTGTGGGAAATTTACATCCAGTGATATTATCCATAATTACATTGTTAGTGGAAATATTTCACATTAAAACATATGATATCCCCACAGTACAAAACTGGTAGCTTTGAGTTCTTCATCTAATACATACAACACATTTTGCTTGGCGAGAAAGTTTGGAAATACTACTTTTACACTGGTGATGGTGCCTCTGATCTGTGGTATTGCCCATCCCTACTTAAAACTAAGGTTGAGCTAACACGAGTATGTAGGGGAGACTGGGGACGGTTGCAACACTTCTGGCATTTCTCTCAGTTACTCTTGAGACTAATTGACATAGACCAGCCAAACTTGGATATATTTTTATCTGTCTTCTAATTACCCATACAATTTAAAGATGATTACATATGACAATATTTATATTGACACAATATTTATATGATGTCAGATGTTGCAACTGTCCTCAGCCCTGGGCGTTTACACTTGTGTTCAGTTCAGCGCTGTCCAGTAGTGCTGCTGCAGTTATTTTAGGAGGCTGGCCACCGCACTGCCTGGTCGCTGATGGTAGAAATGCAATCACATCCGCATTTTCGCGTAGTATTGGAAATTTCTAGTTTAAAATGTATTTCAGTGGTAAAATAATCAGTATTGAACAAGCATTAACACTTAACACAATAGACTACTGCTGATTTTACGTCTGCAGCACTGTCCACTTGTGATACTATCACCAGATGCCTTAAAACGAAGATAGAGCTAACACGAGGACGCAGGGGAGACTGGGGACGGTTGCAACACTTCTGCATTTCTCTTTTACTCTGAGACTAATTGACATAGACCAGTCAAACAAATTAAACATATATCTGTCTTCTAATTACCCATAGAATTTAAAGATGACTACATATGACATATAGTTCACAATATTTATATGAATGGAAGTAGTTGTTGCAACTGGCCCCAAGTGTGCATTTACACTTGTGTTCAGTTCAGCGCTGTCCACCAACACACAAGGACGTAGTAGTGCTGCTGTGGTTATTTTAGGGGGCTGGACACCTGCACTGCCTGGTCGCTGATGGTGGAAACGCAATCACATCGCATTTGCTCAGGGAAATGCATTTTCTAGTTATGTGACGCGTCAGTGACGATGCATCACATCTTGTTACCGGTAAGTCATTATTATTATTATAGGCCTCTTTTTGGCTCCTTAACTACGTCCGCAGTTTTGACCCAATCATTCCATTCCGGCGCCCACATGTCTTGGGTATTGCAGTCCATTGCGCTTACATACAGCTAAGCGATCGGTTCAAGTGATATATTTTTATATTATCGTTTTTTGGCCCCATTGAAATTAAATGGGGAAGAGGGTTTTGACTGGGAAATAGATTTCACAGGCATATACCACCATCTAGCGTTGATGTTATGTAATTACAAGTTGTTATGTTAGGCTATTTTGACTGTGTTGGCTTGTTAACTGCAACCAGGGCCGCCTTTACCATATAGGCAAACTAGGCAGCTGCATAGAGCGGCACTCCCAAAAGGCAGCCAATCCGCCGCAGTTCCTTGGAATTTTTCTGCCGCCCGCTCAAGCATGAAGAGTGGTTAGTTGGTTTGAATTGAAACAAGCACAGTAGCACTAACACACACAAACTGAATAAAATTCTGATATGGAATTTCATTCGGCTTGCTGTATATTTGTTTAATTTTTTTTTTCTGCTGAGGGTGGTGCATGCCTCTTGCCGGCGTGACCAGCAAAGTATTGATTGACTGTAGGTCCATTTGTGACGTTTCTCTCTCTCTCTCTTCCTGTCTCTCGATAAAAATTATTAAAGGGAGGGTTCAAACAACAATATAGCTAAAAAAGGTTTGAACAGTTAAGTTATTCCCCGTCACAACAAGAAATATGTGATTAAAAGGCAGGAACCTTCCTTGTAAATTCTCAGGTTTGGTCAACTTTCTCCCGTCGACTTATTATCCGCCACAACTGCCAAGGCTGTATGTTGACTACAACAGAAGTGACAAGTTAGCAGGTCTTCGGTAATAAAACAGTATAAGGAAAAAAAATTCATAAAGAACAAAAAGGCCTTATATCAAAACTGGCCGAGTGGTGGTCTTTTCCTGCATGTCTGTTTAGTCAACATTTTGGTCACTAGATGGCGGTATACTCAAGGGTGTGATTCGGCAGTATAGACCAGGGTATGAATTCAGGGACGTCATTAGGCTTGTATTCTGAATAGCCCCGGATCTTTTTTTTATGTAAGAAAAAAATAAAACATAGCCCATGGTCTATTCATCTGTCATTCCAAACTCTCATAAATAATATGACAGTGTTGATCAAAAACGCAAGTATGCTATGTCATGTGTGTGCGCTATGTCATGTGTCAAGGCCCAGATCTACTTCACATTACTTGGCACACATGCATGATGTTTGAGCATGAGAAAGAATGAGAGAGAGAGCACCCTGATTAAAGTGCTTGTCATTTCGGCATCTAGCTAGCTAACAAATCCAGAAAGACAACAATCAACACAATGGATATAATGCTTTCAAAAAAAGAAAACGGACAGTGAGGCGAGAACAAGAACAAGTTGAGAGCAAGGCTAGAGGATTTGGAGGAGGAAAAGATATCTCCTGTTGCTTCAGCAGCAGATGAGTCAGGACGTGAGAGTGCCAGTCGAGTGTCTCATCCACAAGCTCAGGTTGGTGTAGTAGGCTCTAGCTATCTAGCAAGCTAGTCTAGCACAATGCAGTGGTTCTCCAAAGCTTTTGACACAAGGCATTAGATTTTTCTATCTCAGCAACTGATTTGTCGATTAAACATGTATGTTGCTACCACAATAACATAGTTGACTTTCAATAGCAAGCAGAAATCTCAAGCTAGCAACTTTGCCAACATTGCCAGCACAAGGCTGTTTAATGTAGCCTACTCACATAACCACTTATTTTAATAATAATACATGGGATTTATAAGTGCCCTTCTAGTAACTCAAGGACACAGGACAATATTATTGCTATTGTTATTATTATATTATTTACAAAGTAAATTACTGCATTAACCTAGAGGAACATGTCTACACAGTGAGTCCCTGCCATGTAAAATTATTTGTTGTGATGACGACAACAACTATTTCTATTTTTGTTTGCTATTTTATCAAGTACCGGAGCGCACCAGTAATCCCCCCCATTATAATTATGCACTATAATTGCAAACAACGCACTGCAGCTATGGATGTGGCGGGTATTAGAAATTGTTGGGCTAAAGTATTGACAATCCCGAACATTTAAACATAAACCTTGGTTTCATTAGCCATGCCAATACAGTTTCTGATTCACGTTTCTATTACTAATGTAACCAACCATGCTGTTAGATCATCATTATTTGTATTATTATTATTAGACTACAAGTTTAGGGAAGCTTCTAGGCTACATTTGATGCCTACACTGATGCCTATGGCTGTCTTTTTTGACCACAGATTATCCAGGTTGGCCGAGAGACATATACATTATACAAAGCCAAACACCAGATACACTTTTGGTATTATGGAACGTCGTAGCTAAGTCATGTCAGCTTGCAGGTTTATCAAGACAATAGACAGAGTGTATGTGCATGTAGCTTAGTGATCGGTTCACGTGTTATTTTCGCATTATTTTCAATCTGTGTTTTGCACCCATGCATTGAAATGAATAGAGAGCGCAGTAGGTCAACAAGTTCCATCTGTATGGTTGTAGCGCTCATCATTGAGTCTTGTTAGATTTAAACTTATCCGGAACAAGTTATATAATAGGAGTTTACAGTAGACCTATTGAAATGCTGGAGAAATAATGATGGTGTATCTAGTTATGGATCTAGATCTTGTTTCAGAAATACATTAAGCTGTTAGGATGAATAGAAGACATTGCATTACATTGTCATAAAATACATTCTAATAAAATAGGTTCATTCCGCTTAAACCGTGCCTTCATAATATCGCCCATTTCACATAAACAAGTTCATTTCTAATAAATAAATAATGCAATAAAGTTATAATGCCCAAGCTATTACAAGAAGAGTTTTACACAGCACTATTTGGCTGACCTTTGATCCACTTTGTTTAAGCTCTACTGTCATTGTGGATAGTCTGAGTGATTTTAATACTTATTAAATTCATTTAATACATGTGCAAACATATAGAGCTTCGAGAACAAAATAAAACTAAACATTAGTAGGATACTTCAGTGATCACTGTTATATTTTGTACTACGTACTCCAGGAGTATGCTTCACTGTTTCGTTGTTTTTAAACAATGACAATAAAGATAATTGAATTGAATTGAATTGAATTGAATTGAATTGAATTGTATTGTATATGTCCGCCATTAAATTACAATGAAGCAGCACTGCCAATCTAGCAGCGGTGCCATAACGACTACAAGAATGGGGGGTGCAAGACGGGGTGTTTTCCGAACTCATAAACCTTGGCCCAAATGGTTACCAGCCTTAGCAACGCAAGATCCCATGGCCTCCCAAGTTCCGGCACCACTGCAGCAATAAGCGCCCCCTGTTAACAAATAGGGTCTGGATTGCAGTACACTTGTGCGGGCTAAGGCGGTCAGTCTAATAACTGCGACGCATCACATCGCATTTGTTCAGGGAAATGCATTTTCTAGTTTTTCTTCTAATACAAATTTGTCATTTTAGACTGATTCATACTCATGAGCATGCAAAGCGATCAGTGTTCTTAGCTTAGACTATAAAACGTGAGAACAAAAACACAGGTAGTGATTAAACAAACAAATGTTATGACTTGAGACATTAATATGTTAAGACAATGCCTTAATGTAATGACAGGGTAAATGTATTTTAAACTAGAAATGCAGTAGCGCTCTTGGTGAATATTATCTGTTGGCGCTTTTAGGTAGCCTACTGCGAACCCTGGCGGTTCAAGTGTTAAGCAAATGTGTAGTGCAGGATTGGGCACGTCTATAAAGACCTGCAAATTTCCAGTTAGTCTAATATGCAGAACAGAATTTTGAGCATTCAGTGTATTTCTCGTGTTTATTTTATGTATTCTCTAAACCAGTGGTTTCCAACCCAGTCCTCAAGGACCCCCAGCCATGCCTGGACTTGGATGATCACTAGTGTCAGCACACTTGGTGCAATTAGTCAAGGCCTTGCTGTGAGACTAATTACACCAGGTGTGTTAGAAACTAGGAATATTAAATACCTGGAATGGGTGGGGGTCCTTGAGGACAGGTCGGGGAACCACTGCTCTAAACAGTATAGAACAGGTAAAAACAAGTGGTTTTTACCTAACATTAACCCTTTAAACACCATTTAGAATGGGATATCAAGCCATTTTTCGTTTTACTATTACTTGCACAGATACAGTGCATTATTTCTGTAAAGCTGTAAGAACAGTTAGGTAAAAAGATCTACACTTGTTACGTTAATTATTCAACAGGAATATTATGGGTGGCAAATACTCAGACAAACTATTACATACTCTATGGTTGTTACTTACTGATGTCAATTAACTCTTCTTCACGCAGTAGTTTGTCACAAAAATTGGCCAGGCACATATATGATTCTATGATGCTGCTGGTATCCACATCCTGTGAAATCTTGGAATGGAGCTCCTCGTCTGCCTTCTTCACAGCACTATACAGCAGCTCCAATGCTTGCTGATGCAGCCCAACTCCTAAATCCTTGTGGAGAAAGGGCATTGTCAGACATGTCTAGACTATCCAGAGTCTACTCAAATCATTAGTTTGTTAAAAATAAATACCTTTAGATTGCCACTTGTTGGGGACCCAGCTAGCTTCAAAACTCTCTCAACCTTTTCATTGCCTATACTTTCCAGGAGAGAAGGGCTCCTGATTACAGCTGAGGCAATGATATTGTAAGAGGTTCCAAGCAGTACTTGTTGATCTCTAAATACTTGGAGAGAAGCAGTTCCACAGTCAGACTGAATGTCATCTGTAGAAAAATAAGAAGTTCATGGAACAACTTAACTTGAGTTGTCTCAAATTCTTCAAGTTCAAATTCTTCGAGAGAAATCTAAATCTGGTTTGTCATTGAGCAATAACATTCTTACTTAAAAAATTACAAGATGTAAATCTGTACAACAATCGGTGTACCAATTCCCTTTTTCGTCAAATTTGTCACAGGCTTGGGCTTTTTTTTGTTCTTGTTTAGAAAATACTATTTAACATTACTTAAGAGTAGCCCACTTAAATAAAGCTGTTGAGACATAATAATTTGCTCACATAATAATGACAACAAACTAAATTCATTGTTTAAAAAACAGACAAACAAAAAAGCTAAATATTATTTGGTATTTGTATGGTCACAAGGGATTAAACCCGCGAACTTGAATTCCAGGATCTTCCTGAAAAACTTTGCGATTTTGCAGGAAGACATTATGGGATGAAATTAAAATAAAGAATAATGCACTATGTATATGCCACCTTCTCCATATATACTGAATATAACTTGGCAGTAAGTTGATCACCTTCCATTAATCAAAACTCTAGAGACGGTTATGCGTAAGTTTATTGATTAGAAAAAGGTGAAATTGAGAACAGACAGAAGGCAGAATAAGATAACATGAATAAAGTTATAATAAAAGTTAAAAATAAAGTCAAAATAAAATAAGTAATTCCACTAAACTGAACGGACTTTTATCATGAATTAAATTACGCTTTTGTAATGCTTACATGTTTACATATTTATTGCATATGTAATAAACTATCAACTAAGTAGTCAATCACTGTATTTTACTAGAAACTCCTAGGGTTACCTGCCAATACCCATTCTACCATACTATTTAGTAAGCCAGAAAAATATTTAGTATTTCCCAATACATAATATGTCAAATGCAATATGGCAAAAATAGAAGGATATCCTACTGCATCTGGTCAAATTTTGCAGTATTTAAACAAGCATGCTTTTCTGGCTATTCTGACCCACAATTCTCTGCGAAGCATCGCATCGACTGAACCGCCCTGAGGGAGCACAAATGTAGCACAAGCTAGTGTTGTAGAACTCGAGACCGGTCTTGGTCTCAAGACCTGTCTCAAGCCCACTTTTTGAAGGTCTCTGTGTGGTCTCGGAATCGACCGCATTTTTACTTGATCTTGTCTCAGTCTCAGAAAAAGAGGACTCAGATTTTATTCCAAGACTGGTCAAAAACAACTGCGGGAATTATTTGTTTACATAATTACTGTCATTGGATTGAAACCTCCCACTTCAAATGCAACCAATTTAATTTTTTTATCATTTAAATTTTAATTGAGTTTTCACAGATAAACAGAACATCAACACAAATAATACAGTTAAATACATTAACAAATAATATAAATAAAAAAGAGGTATGAAGTGTCTGTAAATATTTCAATATACATACAAATACAATGCAATTGGGAAATCAATTACATGTTATAACATTACATTTTTTACAATTCTTTTCATTATTATTATTATTATTATTAGTAGTATTATTATTATTATTTTATTATTATTAGGTGGCCGGCTGGTACAGCCGGGAACCTATTGTAATCGTTAGTATTATTAGGTGGCAGGCTGGTACAGCCGGGAACCTATTGTAATCGTTAGTATTATTATTATTATTATTATTATTATTATTATTATTATTAGGTGGCCGGCTGGTACAGCCGGGAACCTATTGTAATCGTTAATATTATTATTATTATTAGGTGGCCGGCTGGTACAGC
>JAVQIZ010157497.1:0-19732 GCA_036023535.2 Galaxias brevipinnis | reverse complement strand
TGCACCAATGGTTTCAATATATGCTCATCTTATCTGCTTCTATCAATGTCAGGGAAATCATTTAGTATTGAAACCACACACACACACACACACGCACACACACACACACACACACTGGTGTGTTAACCCAATCCAGCTCTTCGGAGAAAGTAATTCAATGTAAAAGTGAAATACTTCCATGCAGCCAGGAGCCAATTAGCAGTTTGTTTGGTTAAATTCCTCTCGTTAGACAGGCTAGGTGTCTTGGATTATAGACATGGTATAATTACTGCTGGAGGGAGTCCCTTAGGCTTCTCAAATGTTTGAAATTAAACTGCAAGATTTTAATACATAGTTTTGAATAAGTCATGATGGTCATTAAAGCTTTTAACACAAAACATTCAATCAACATATTAATAATTGGCTTCCAATTTGTAAAGCACTATGAGTCCTGAGAAAGCGCTAAAACCAAATCAAATTATTATGAATTATTATTATTAAGTGCAAAAATAAAATCTTATTTAAGTAAAAGTAGAAAAAACTGAAATGTTTTCCTGTCCTCTCCTTCTGGCTAAACTAGGTGTCAGTGATGTAACAGGCTTTCTAGGAGTAGCAAGGGAATTCTCCCTCTGAGCTGCCCCACCTCTACAAACACATACAAAGTGCATGATGTAATTTCGTTGACTCATGTTGGATACGATGCTACGGCAACAGCCAAGGAGGAATTCCATTCAGTCAAATGCTGTGACCTCATCGCTCGCTGCTACCTTACTATTGGCTGCCGTTTGTTAGGGGGTGGAGCCGAGTTTCACAATATTACCCTAAAACTGGTCTATTTTCTTTTATTGGACCGGTAAGGCCTGCAACCAATGAAATGTTTGGGTCTGGCTATTGCACTTTGAAAACTGACCCTATTAAAACACATTTTTATTAAAAGATGACCACACATTGTGTTGAAAAGTTTTGCAGATTTTTGTATTATAGTGTTTTGATTTGTTAACCTTTGACTACAGTTAATTGAGTTAAAACGTTCAGTGTAGTAATTTTGACTGGGCTCTAGCTGTGATTATAACCGGTGTTGTTTTAAACCGTTTAAATCTGACTGGTCACTGTCTCACTAGCTAACACTAATACTGTACCTATGGCAACGCCTTGCTTTACTTTGTTTATTTTCCTTCTCTTAACTATTGGCTGTTTTTGTATTTTCAATGGGTATTCAAGATTTGAAATAAACATTTTCTTCACTAGCAATGAAGATTATTTTACTTGATCTCTCTAATGTTCTCTAGCCACAGTTACAATGAACTCCTTAAACCTTTAGTCATTGTCTTCTGTGCTGTGCTCTGACTCCGTCCACTTTCTCTTTGTTGCTGACCAGGGAGAGGCTGGTCCTACTGGTGCCCGAGGACCTGAAGGAGCACAAGGCCCTCGTGGAGAGTCTGGTACCCCCGGATCATCCGGACCCGCGGGTGCCTCTGTAAGTCGTCAGAACCTTTTATTATTGTTATTATCTGCTTGTTTTGTGTAGTCAGGAATGGAGGCACAAAGATTGAGCTATAGTTTGGTGATGAAAAAAATAATTAATGATTGACTTTTAAAAGCTTCAGTTTAAATTCATTAACCATGTTAATTAGGAAGCCATCAAATAGCACTAAAGATATTAACAAATATAGTGACTTATTGTACCCACATACAGAAGTACCATGTCATATTATGTTGTTTATTTTTGTGTATTTTTGTTTAAATGTCTGCAACAGTACAAAGTCTTGATTACTCTTCTTATTCATGGAATGTTTTAACATTAAAGTCCATGTAAGAGCGAATGTGCGTTTTTACGTCCCAGCCTATAACTTCCTTGTTTCTTTTCTCCTGGAATGCAGGGCAACCCAGGAACTGATGGAATCCCTGGATCTAAAGGATCAGCTGTGAGTACAAAAACAATTATTGTTCCATATCTCTCTACTATGTGGTACATTGAAATTATCTCTAACTGTCTGATTAAACTATTCATTTTTTATTATTTAATGACTTGTTAATTTACCTGATTAACATATATACATTTTTATACTGCTTGAGTGTTCTAGCGAATGAGCGTGCTTTGAATGATTGATTGATTGATTGATTGATTGATTTGATTTGATCGATCCTCTTTCCTGCTGTTTCAGGGTGCTCCTGGTATTGCTGGTGCTTCTGGCTTCCCTGGGCCCCGTGGTCCTCCCGGGCCCCAGGGTGCTACTGGACCTCTCGGCCCGAAAGGAACATCTGTACGTATACAAAATGGCCGACTCTCGTCTCCCTGACAACAGCTCTAGCGGTTTCAGGTTCCATGTTTTGATGCGCTAGCCCACATCACCATTTGTTTCAACATCGGCCCCAACTGATTAGTTATGCTGTTTCTCTAGCAGCATTGAATATTGTCTTAATCAAAACACTTTCTTTGAGCATGTAGGAGAATTGTATTGTTATGGATGTTTACCATGCGGTTTTATAACTTGAGTTGCAAAGAGTGTAACAATAACATTAACAATAGCATTGTCTTTGTCTGTCTCTCCCTAGGGAGACCCTGGTTTGGCAGGTTTCAAGGGAGAGGCTGGACCCAAAGGAGAGCTTGTAAGTTTTAATTCAATCTTCTTTCAGAGCAGTCTATCCTACTCAGTTTAATTATTCTGTTTTCTGATATTTCTTAGACATGAACACACTGGGACATTCCACTTCAGTTAGATTACTCTGTTCAATTCAGCAGCACTGCAGCACTTCTATCAAGCATCTACAAAATGGCACAACAACACTTGATCTACCAAGCTAGAAACCCCTTAGAGAAAAACACTAATTCAAAACAAAACCAAAATCTTCTTGCAAATGACCTTCAGTGCCTTTATGTATGTGACTAGTTGTCCAGATGCATCATGTCTCTGTGTGTGTACATGTGTGCGTGTGTGTGTTGTCCTTATGGAACAGTTGTCCTGATATGTCATTGTTGTATGTGTGTGTGTGTGTGTGTGTGCGTGTGTTGTACATATGTAACAGTTGTCCTCATGTGGCATTGCTGTGTGTCTCTGTGTTGTCCATAGGGACCAGCTGGCCCCCAGGGAGCCCTTGGTCCGACTGGAGAGGAGGGGAAGAGAGGACCCAGAGGAGAACCCGGCGCTGCTGGACCCCTTGGACCTCCAGGAGAGAGAGTGAGTTGTGGAGTCGGACAATTTAAAAATAAAACTGTCTTCAAGACACTACTGCCCATTGCAACAACAACAAAAACATTCACAGTTTGTTGTAACTATGTCATGTTTGTTGTCGTCAAAGTCCACCCCAATATTGTTGTTCTAACTACTGTTGTTCTTTTTGTTGTCATCCAGGGAGCACCTGGTAACCGTGGTTTCCCAGGACAGGATGGTCTGGCCGGTCCCAAGGTGAGTGACATCATCATGAAAATAAAACTCCTCCCATCGATAAAAAGTAAAAGGTTCTCATTGGTGTTGTGATTATTTTAAGGAAGAAGGGGAACTCTTAGAAAAGCAGAAAATAAAACCTTGAAGGGAAAAAAGGTGTAAGGAAGATATTATTATTATTTGATGTGTCAGCGTAGCATGGATATTGGTAATATACACAGAAGACAGAGGGGACGGACAGAGGGTGTGCTCAGATATTCACATAAGTTATAATTACACTGTTTAATTACAGTAGTCATGGAATTACAGTTGTATTCTGTGTAGATCTTTTTTGGTTTTTCGTGGTTCCACTGAACTACCGTCTATCTTTCTAAAATGTAACAAAACTGTATAAAAGTTTATGATTACATTTCAGCTAAAAAAGGCTATTGGTAATTTTTGAAAAACTTGCCAAAGTGAAGCTAAATCACTGACCAGTTGTCTGGATGTAATTCTACAGTAAATCCACTAGGTGGGGATAGACATCTCATTTTCACCCCATTGACTTATAGTATGTCTGACATGCACCTATTGTAGAATTTCACTGGATTGTTGTTGTTTTTTAACTTTTTTTGGACCACCCTTTTCTGACTTTTTAAATCAAATTACTGTCACATTTGGTGAATTATTATTATTATTATTATTAGTAGTAGTAGTAGTAGTAGTAGTAAGTCAATTGAATTGAGCCATTCTTCCATGAAACCCATTTTGGAGTGGTCTGGCTAACTGACTGAATAACTCACTTATAGATTATGAATATAATTTTTTTTTTTACTACAGTAGTTTTTACTTTGACTGACTGGCTGGCTGGCTGACCGACTGATTGACTGAATGACATACTGATAGAATGAATTATTGACTTGAAATATTTTGTGACTACAATAGCTTCACCTTTGGCTGACTGGCTGATTGACTGACTGTCAGTCTGACCGGCTGACTGACGGACTGACTGACTGACTGACTGACTGACTCACTCACTGACTTAATGGCTGACTGGCTGACTGACTGACAGGTTGTCTGACTGGTTGACTGACTGATCTCGTCTTGTCTCTTAACACAGGGAGCCCCTGGTGAGCGCGGTCCCGGTGGCGTCGGCGGACCCAAAGGAGCTAACGGAGATCCTGGTCGCCCTGGAGAGCCTGGTCTACCTGGTGCCAGAGTAAGAACACATTTCCTTCAAAGCCTGTCTGTCATTGTGTTGTTGGCATGGTTGTCACTGTCATTGTTGTTGTTGTTGACAGGAGCAACTCAAATATGTTTTCTGAAACGAATCAAACAATGTTATAATGTGCATAGTGTATGTCGGGAAAATCTGATAATCCATTAGAAATGCATTATTATTATTCTGAACATTGTCTGAAAAGCCATGCTCACAGGGTTAAAGGTGTTCTCGTTCAGAGTGAGTGACTGTGATTTAATAACATGTCTGTGATATCTGGCTGGGAAGGCGGAGGGCCCTGCTTGACCTGCAAGTCAAAGAACAAATCCACACCTATTCATATTCAACTGCCTGAGCATTTCTTCAGTCTTAGAGAATATTGCATATTTAGAATAAAGAGCTTTTTTAAGAATCTGAACATATATTTTTACATTGTCTTACAAGCTAAGCATCTTTTGATCCATTGAAATAACTAACACAGTACAATATACTATACAGATAAATAGGGAACTGTTCTGTATATGGAAATAGGGAAAATTGTCTATGCAGTTCTAAGTGGAAATTGATAAACTCCCTAGCTATTCTCTTTCACCAAATGCTTATTCCCTGACTCATTGACAAATTTATTGGAATAAAAACGAAGTAATAGGCATGTCGGGTTTCATAAAATGATAATACTATCCGCAATGTGCTATGGCTTGCCCTGTGTAGTTGGTCCACGCAAGCCCTGAAGTAGAAGTAAAGCTAATGCCTTTTGTAGGCTCCCACTCTATTTAAAGAGCTCATTAGCTAGAGCGCTACTGGTGCCTAGAACTGTATGACCTCAGTGCGTCCTTGACACACTCTTTCCCTGATGAGCCAAGCCTAAATATATCTGATTGTCTCTTCTATTTTGTTTCTCTAGGGTCTTACTGGTCGCCCTGGTGACGCTGGTCCCCAAGGCAAAGCTGGACCTGGTGTAAGTATGCTTTCCGTTGTTTTTGTGAGCGTAAATAAATTATCTGCTATATCCAGATGATTTTCCTCGAAAGATTGTTTACTAGATTGTGCATAGCTCTGAACAAAGAGAAAGCAAAGATTGCAATAGTCTAACAAAAGCTCATTTGATTGACTATGATCCTAGACGGTCTCTTTTTGAGAGAGCAGAGAGAAGAGACAGAACATCAATAGAGAGCTTAATCTCAGTACATTATTTCTTGGGACGTTTTTCATTGCGGCACTCTCTTACCGACTTGAAGTATTTTGATGATTTACTTTGAAACTTCTTGGGCTTCCAACAACACAACTCCTTCGTAAAGAATTGTCATTTTATGAAAAATATTCCTACTTATATGCATGATATTCAAGTTAATTTATGTTATTATCAAACTGGAATTAGTTTTCCCAGATTGTTTATTGTTGGTGGTACTGTAACCAGGATGTGACATTAACAATACATACATACGACCTACGAGCATTTTGAAAACACTGGGCCTAATTCCAGTTTTATTAGTAAGTCCTACACACCCCATGTTTCCCCCTGATTCCGTTCCCTAACCCTAAGCCTGCTCTCTCTGTTGCCTTACTAGGGAGCTCCCGGAGAGGACGGTCGACCTGGACCCCCGGGACCAATGGGAGCCCGCGGACAGCCTGGTGTCATGGGATTCCCTGGGCCTAAGGGAGCCAACGTAAGTCAGAACCCAGTTTCATACTGGTCAAAACCCTCCCATTCTGTTTCAATACCGCCATCTTACTTGTTCAAAACCTCAATCAGAGTGGTCAAAACCAGTATCTTACTGGTCCAAAAACCCCATCTTACTGGTCCAAAAACCTCCATTTTGAATAATAGAATGGACTTCTAAATCTAATTGTGCTTGTCTGTGTTCAGGCTGAATGTTGTTATTCAAAAGATTGAATCTCACAGTTGACGAAAATAATATGGTTCAATAGTTCAATCACACTTAAACATTTAGTCACGCTGTCTGTGTGCTCCTCTGACTGAATTGTAGGGAATCATTTGAGTCTGAGCGAGGAATATACTTTTGATCACAAGGTATTATGGTTGCTATTGAAGTGTTGGACACTAACCTGTATTATTGTTGTTGTTGTTGTTGTTGTTTTCTCTGCCGTGTGATTAGGGTGAGCCTGGCAAAGGAGGGGAGAAGGGTTTGCTCGGAGCTCCCGGTCTGAGAGTAAGTCGCTTCTGTCTTCTTTTATTCTATAAAACCAACCCAAATTTACTCTCAATCGCTTTTTTGTGAAATAAGTAAATAAATAGAGAAATAAATGTGTAGTGCAATGACGATTGTACGCGTAGGGACGTGTAAGATCATTGGATGTCTCTTTTTTTTATGTTGTCCATGTTGTGTTATACAGCCTAGTGCCAAGTTCATACTATGTTAGGTAACTCACTTTCCCAGATACCCTTTGATTTACCTTTCTATCAGTAGTCCCACCTCCACATGAAATCTCACGAGAAACACCCTCCAAGGTTTAATTATAACAATCGCTCTTGCTGGGAATTTATTTGGCCTTTAGCTTCTAACCGCGGATATCTCTCTACACCCCTCCCTCCTTCTCCTCCCCTGCCTCCAAACTATCTTTCTATCTATCCTGTCAATCTAATATTTCCTTGTTTTGTACGCTCATTTTTCTTTTCTATCTTCCTCTCCTGCTTTTTTTTCTCTCTCTCCTCTTTTCTTCAGGGTCTGCCCGGTAAAGACGGAGAGACCGGCGCTGCTGGACCACCAGGACCTGCGGTACGTTATCTCCACCTCACCAATCCCACACCACAGCAACGTTTGATGATGATGTCTGACATTTTATTTGCTCTCGGAAACTAGAGCCCGATATCTTTTACATTCTTTTTTTCTGTCTGGCTGCCAAGCTGAGAAGCAGTCTGGAGAAGGCCTAGATAGGAAGGTTAAAAAGTTATCGTTGTTGTTGCTGCTGTTGATTCTGAAGGCTAAAGATTGACACGCTTCCTCCAAGAGAAACAGTCCGTTGAAGCGATCTGTGTCATAGTCAGATAGGAACTGTAAATGCTGATTACATTTTACAATATTGCTGTTAGACCAAACACTTACAGTAATTCCAGTTGTGGTACTGTTTAAAATGCAGTACCTCTGTTTTAGTTTATGCAACTAATAATGATATTTATGCTAATGTACTAAATTAACGCTTGTGGTAGGATTGTTTTAATATTATGGTAACTGACCTTTGACCCCCCTGCAGGGTCCTGCTGGAGAGAGAGGAGAGCAGGGACAGCCTGGTCCCTCTGGTTTCCAGGTGGGTGTGTTTACCTGTCTAAGTCTGGGACCCCGCCCACATCCACCTCCACCTTCACCTCCAACTCTTACTGAGCTCATCTTACTGAGCTCATATATATTTATTTTTCAATTGATTGGATCAATCGAAAGGATTAAAGGATGCTTTCTTTCTTTCTTTCTGATCAACCTTTCTTTGAAGTAATCCCCTTGTGCATGTTGAAGCTAATTTAGTTATGCACATAATCATGTACGTTTTTAAAATGTTTCTTCTTTTAAATAATGTGATTGTCACAGTGTATTCAACAGCCTACCATCTGTCTTGGTAACCATGTTTGATTTGTATTGGGTCTCTTAATTGTTCTATTCTCCATCTTGGCTCCATGGTTCAGGTTTAATCTCTTAATCTCTTTTCTTTCCTTCATTTTGTCTCCAGGGTCTTCCTGGACCTCCTGGTCCCCCTGGTGAGGGTGGCAAACCTGGAGACATGGTTAGTATATGAACACACAGCTCTAATTTTTATTTCTTTATACTTTATGTGACTGAGTGAGACCCACTGAGACAGATATATCTTTCACAGCTCTGAGCTCTGATTGCCTCTTTATCTCAGGAGCTGGAGCTAGCCTTATTTATCGAGACACATGTATCAAATGATTGATCACCAATGTAATTAAAATTAACTGCTTATCTGGTGTAATTAATTGTCCATGATTATTATACCTGAACAAATTGACATAGCCATTAGGTTCATTCGAAATTAACAATAGAGCTGTTTTTGTCGCTTTATCAGTTTAAAGTTTAAAGTTTTGGAGTGAAGTTTTCCTGTTTTGGTTGTACTGTATTTTTAATGTTTAATTTATTTTCGTTGTTTTTATTGAAAGTATATTCCACAATTACTTGCCTTTTCAACTGTGCACTGCTGGAAAAGAGACATCGTATCAGTCGGTTACACCTGTATAAATCAATAAATAATATGAAATAATACCTAATAATAAACTAAGTAAATAATATGCATGCTTTTGTCTGTCTCTAATCCTTTGCTCTCTCTCTTTGTCCATATAGGGCGTTCCTGGAGAGGGAGGCGCCGCTGGTGCTACTGGACCCAGGGTGAGTTAACACTCCTGTCACTCACATCTCATTACATATT
Organism: Galaxias brevipinnis; assembly: GCA_036023535.2. Lineage (NCBI taxonomy): Eukaryota > Metazoa > Chordata > Actinopteri > Galaxiiformes > Galaxiidae > Galaxias > Galaxias brevipinnis. Next base: position 10,777 of record JAVQIZ010157497.1, on the reverse strand, counting down.
TATGTGTTGAACCATTTGTTTCACACTTACGTTTCCTCAGATAGATGGTGCAATAATAAGAAAAATCTCTTGGATTAACTAATCACTATAGAGAGCTACCCATGTAAAGTGCACTGTATTTCTATTGATTTACTCTAAAGTGTTTACATTTAATTAAAGAAGTAAAATAAAACTATTATATTTTTTATGATTTTCTGTATGGTTTGCCCCATATATATTTTACATATTTTACCTCACATTTAAAATCAGGACCTACATCATTTACGTTTCTCTATGAAAAACAGCTTATTTCTGTTACTAAACCCGTTGGTCCTGGTTGTCCACCCCGTGTAGGGTGAGCGTGGTTTCCCAGGAGAGAGAGGAGGTGCTGGGCCTCAGGGTCTGCAAGGTCCTCGTGGCCTGCCTGGAACTCCTGGAACTGACGGACCCAAGGTGAGTCTCAACGACCTCCCCCACCACACACAAAGTCTTCCATGGCTCATTTCCACCAATCACTGGGTAACGGGTCAGGTCGGGTCGAAACGGTTATATTAGCGTTTCCACTGGCAACCGTTGTGTAGGGTACGGTAGATAACCGCCCCGTTCCGTCCTGCTTTTAGCTACCCTTCTGTTGGGGTTCCTAGCACACAGTCGCCGTCCCAATAGGTGGAGCTAGAAACACTATAGACCGTTGATTGGTCAAGAGAAATCGTCACATTGTGCGCCGTCTTTGTTTAGCCAACAAGGCATTCTCCTCGTTTGCATGAAGTAACGTTTCCAAAAGTCTCGTTTATTTTGGCATTATATTGCCGTGCTGCCTTCAGCCAATTATTAAACAAAGCTTTTCTCTTTGTTTTAATCAGCATCCACATTCCGAGAAGAAAGAACGCAAAACATTCGATGTCCTCCATTGCGATTGTTATGTTTTTACTCTGTCACCTTGACTATGATGTCACGATAGTTATGTGGCTATGAAGCCCGACACGTTACCTAATGTTTGGTGGAAATGAGCCATTAACAACCCAGGAAGGAACTTATCCCTATGAGTGTTCTGTTCACAATGTGATTAAAACCATGGAGACAGAACACGTCTGTCTCTATGATTAAACCTCTGAGGGTAAACAAAATTGAATGTTGGAGATTAGTTTTCAACAATGGAGGACTCGTGATCTTCACTGAATGCCATAAGAACAAAAAAGAGGTTTTTTTAGGGGATGTTGCCAGTCAGTTTGAAATTCAACACAAGCTTTGAAAATGATAAGAGGAACTTTCTCCTAATTCATGGATTTAAGCTATGTAAAGTGACCTTGAAAGTCCGGATATCTAACTGAGCCAGGGGCCAGCTGACTTTTTTTAAGTAAAAAATGATCATCAAAGTCCGTCTAGACTCTTTTTAATCCGTGTTTACCATTCTGACTTAAGGCTACACCATAAGAGGCTAAACAGGTTGGGGGACCCAAGTGACAGTTGGTGATTGTGGATTGTGTTCCGAGTAAGCTGTAGGGAGGAGGATAAACAGACAATTCCACGTTTCAAAGCACACAAAGCATCAGACAAAGAATGAAAAAGAAGGCTGCGCTGTCCGCGGGCGACAAGCAACACAGTTTTCGCCCCAAGGCAGCGGGGAGCGTTTATCTGTGGTGGAGTAGCCTGGAAGCCCTGTGTGCTGGTTAGCTAAGTGGCGGAGACGGCGAGGCAGGGGTGCTCGTTCTGCGGGCCTGCCAGAGAAAAACAGACTTTTTAGGAGCTGATAACAGCAGCGTGCTGCACCCCTCAGTACCAACATCTCACACAGCGTCTACCGGTGCCGCCGAGACATCCGCTCAAAAACAGTCACACACACACACACACACACACACACACACACACACACACACAAAATCGTCTGAAAGATCTGCCACGCAACACCACCCTAGAGCCAACGTCGAAATGAGCCGCAGAGCTGCAGCACAGGGCTTTTGGAATGGGGATGATGTTTGCAATAAACCTCTAATGTGACTGACTCACTGAAGTCTCTCATCCTGGCTGTGTGTGCAGCAGGTGGTTGAGAGCGCTACGCTACTGTTGTACACCCACCACTCATCTGTCTTTCTCTCAACAACTTTTTTCTCTTTTTTGTTTCTTTCTGTCTTTCTCTGTCCCTTTTTTTTACTTTCTCTCTGTCTTTCTGTCTTTCTTTGTCTCTCTTTTTTCTCTATTTGCTATGCCTCTTTCTTTTTTTTGCAAACCTCTCACCCTCGTTTTCTCTCTGCCATTCACCATCACTCATTTTCATTCCATGTTTCTATTTTTTTACTTCCTCTTTCTATGGCTATCTCTATTTTTATGTTCTTCTCTTTCTATCTCTCTTTCTCTCCCTCACGCTCTCTCTTTCTTTCTCTCTCTCTCTCTCTCTCTCTCTCTCTCTCATCCTCTTTATTCTGTATGTGTAGGGAGCCATTGGTCCAGGTGGTGCATCAGGAGCCCAGGGCCCTCCAGGTCTTCAGGGCATGCCAGGAGAGAGAGGAGCCTCTGGCATCCCAGGACCCAAGGGTGACCGAGTGAGTCAACCATCATCAATATATAATAATAATAATTATTATTATTATAATAATAATATTAATAATTTATTGCATATAGCGCTTTTCTACACATCCAAAGTGTTTTACACTGTAGGGGGGACTTGCACTGTATGGGGGGCTATTTCCTAGTTGCATTTTTAATTACCTATTTAACATGACAATGAGTCTTTAATTCACAGATGCAATTCTTAATTGATGTGAAGGTAGGGGGGCTGAGAGAGTGATTCTGAAGCTGTTTTGTGTGTGTGTGTGTGTGTGTGTGTGTGTGTCTGTGTGTGTGTCTGTAGGGTGACAACGGTGAGAAAGGACCTGAGGGTGCTTCCGGCAAAGATGGTGCCAGAGTGAGTAGCATAATAATCAATTTAGAGTCCATCTTTTCTATTGTAGCTCCACGAAAGCCGACAAGCCAGAACTTCAGTTCAACATGCAATTGCATTATCTCCATTCTTCTGCCACATGTACAGAAGTCCATGGTGGTTTTAGATGGAAATACTGTTAAATGTTAACATACTGCTATGTTTCTTGAATGCCCATTTGTGGATATTTGTATTTGTGGATATTTATAATATTTTCTGTGTATTTACCTGCTGTGTCTCTCCTCTCCTCAGGGTCTTACTGGTCCAATTGGTCCCCCTGGCCCTGCTGGTCCCAATGGAGAGAAGGTTAGCATTTTGGCCTTTCAATTTATGGACGCTACAAAAATCACAACACAAAGAATACTTTTTATCTAAATATTAAAATATGCAAGGCCAAGTGCAAGCCATCTCAAAAATCTCTATAAAGTTTATTTTGTACTATAGTATGTGTTTTTTTATTTGATTTTGCTGCCCATTTGGACAAGTCACAATGTCCTGTTATAGCTAGGGCTATGGTTTAAATCCCTATCTTACCTGTCACTGTTGTGTCTTCTGTGTCCTTCTACAGGGAGAGTCTGGTCCCTCTGGACCCTCTGGAGCGGCTGGTACTCGTGGTGCTCCTGTCAGTACCTCTCACACACACACACACACACACATACACACACATACACACATACACAGACACGTACACACCCACATACACCCACATGCACACACATAGCTCAACCTTTATTTAAGATTCACAAGGATCCACTTAAGTATATCTGGTGACCCATTTTGGAAAGTCCAGAAAGTCAGCATGCAGTTTGTGACATAAAACATTACCTTCAAATCTCTTGCTACTGAAATATATTGGTTTGCATGAACCTGTTGACATGACAAGTTAATTATATGTAACCGTAGTTTGCTGGTAAATGTTGTTATGATATTCCAGCTGTACAGACCCAAATCTTTTGTATGGATTTTGCGGGTAGAATCTCACCAACCGGGACTGACCTTTAACCTTTGATCTGTTTGACCTCTGTTGTCCAGGGTGACAGGGGTGAGACTGGACCTCCAGGACCTGCTGGTTTCGCTGGGCCTCCTGTAAGTATCATCACACTGTCACAGCATATCACATTGATTATGCTCAGTCTATTTTACTCTGCTGAGACTGTGCTAAAGCACAGGATTTTTGTTAAGCCTCGATGATCTACAGTACTGTGCAATGTGTGCATACGTTTTAGGCAGGGGATGCTGTTTTGAAGGCAAAGACTGGTCACACCAAATGTTATTTGATAAAGATTTGCTTTTCCCTCACTTTGAATTTTATGAATCGATAAAAAAAAGAAACAATTAACATTTATATCTTTTATTTTCTAAACGTTTGCACAGTACTGTACCTAGACTGAGGATAGAGTAGGTGTCAACAACAACATGCTTTATCAACACCAAGCTGTATTATTGACACCATTTATAAATAGAGAAGCGTCAAATGATTGTCTTTAAATGGAGGTCTAATTTTGTGTTTACATTTAGTGAAGACAGGAATTGTGTGTGTGTGTGTGTTTATCAACTTTAGACTTGTCACAGAGGTGGGCAATGATATGCATCAACTGCTGTCGAGCAATGACCAAACTGTGTGGCATATTTCAGCCATGCATTCAACAGTCTGTCTCAAAATACTCATTATTTCAGATTTTACGCAATGGCCGCTGTCAATCAGGTTATATTAATTCAGGCTATGGATATTGCCCAATACTAGCCCCAGAATTGCTGTAAGGCAGATATAAGAGGTAGGGTTAGTCTACCCCTATGTGAATCTGAAGATGTACAGAAGACTCTGATTAGCTCTCAAAATGTGGCTTCCAAGTATCTCGCTATATATTAGGTTTTGATCTAAATCAAAAACCCATCCAAGTAGTGTGGACTTGTGTCCACTCAAAAAGTTATTGGACTGCAGGGAATTCAAATTACATTAAAGGAAGGAATATAAATTGATAAAAAATATATATAAAGTGTCTTCTAGTGTTCTTTGCCCCTGCAGTGTCCCTCAAAATAATTGTCAGCATGTCAAGACAGCTGACCTTGTGTGAATGTGCTTCAAGTCACTTCTTATTCCCCCCCTCTTGATTCATTGTTTGGGATTTGTCAGACAAAACCAGACTACACTCCACTGGCTATTCCATGACTTGTGGGTAAACAACATAGACCAATGGTATTTTTCACAGGATAGTTATTGTTAAGACCATGGTGAAATATTGAGATTGTGTCAAAATGAACAATTGTTTAGGATGATTAAATCATTTGGGTAATTTTGTCTATCTTTTTATATATTTTTATATATACTGTGTATATATATATATATATGCATATATATATGTATATACTTGACTGAATCTTCTTTGTAATCAATTGTATGACACCTACTTTCAACCGGACAGAGGCAGTTGTTTTTTGTTCTTGTCATTGATCTTGTAGCGTTAGTGACCTACTTGTATCTTAGTCTCTCAATGACCTTTGCCGTGGGTTCTCTGCAAAGCGTGTTCCTTGCATACAATTGGTTGTTCAAGCTTGTGAATAGTACAAGGCTGCATTTGAAGTCATCTCACGTGCAGCATTAGGCTGTCCTGGTTTGAAATGTGTCAATCTGATATCATCAGATATTGTACTTTAACAGTCATTCTTACTGTAAGTGTTGAATTGCTATTCTATCTGGAAACCCCACTTTTTCATGAACTCCCACTGCTAAGGTCATCAAAACAAATACCCCCATAACTGGATATTTGTTTCTGAATGTGGGCAAACAAAGTCCAGTGTTTATACAGTAAATCGATATATATATATAAATGTAAGTAACTAATTAATCAACACTTATGTTAATCAAAACACTCTCTGAGTGTATTAAATATAGGTATCCTATTCGCAAACATGCTCTTTGTATGAGACAACGCTACTAGAATTATCCAGGATGTTCCATCTTTACCTGTTTGGCATTGTATGTTGATCCTAGTCGATGGGGTGATTGATCCATGTTTTTGTTTTGTTTTGCCCACCCAAGGGTGCAGATGGTCAGCCTGGGCTGAAGGGAGAACAGGGTGAGGGCGGGCAGAAAGGTGACGCTGGTGCCCCCGGACCTCAGGGACCATCTGGTGCTCCTGGACCCTCTGTAGGTTTACATGTTTTTTAATGTACATTTTTTTTAAATACATATATTTATGCAATTGAATCATCCATGTATTTGTTAATTTTACTTTGTTTTCTCGTACATATATTGTAATGATTGGCTGTTTGGTTTAGTGATCAGACCGCAATCAAAGCAGATTCCAAATGATTCATTGTTTTACAAATAAACAATTAATTATAAAATATTTTCACTGTAGGGACCTACTGGTGTTTCTGGACCTAAAGGTGCTCGAGGTGCTCAGGGCCCTCCTGTGAGTACAAAACCTTAACACGCTCTTAAGGACATTTGTCAGCTTCAATTAAAATTTTAACAAGTTTACTACTATTTTGTTGTTTACATAGTTCATATTCCCAAAAGGTTTTCCTAGATTGGTTATTATGTATATTATTAAGGGAATTTTATAACCTTGTAAAAACCTCTCTTGTTCTTTTAGGGAGCCACTGGTTTCCCTGGTGCTGCAGGTAGAGTTGGACCCCCAGGTCCCAATGTAAGTACAGCTGTCAATACCATACCATTCCATACCACACCTCACACACTCTCAGAGCAGAATATTCCTCAATGTAACCTTCCTAAATGTTACAAGGTTATAAGGTCAGTCACTTTGTCCGTGATTTGTTTAAATGTACCATCAAACAGACCAACAAAAGTCCTATTTAAACGCTCATGCCTGCTGTTAAATCAGTTTAGAAAACTTTTGTCAGTTTAATCCGCTCTGGATTTGGGAGTACAGGGTAGCGCTGTAGTGTCGTGCATTCTCACTTTCCTGAAATGAAAATCATACAGGAACCAGAAATACATCATTGCTGATCCGATCACTGGATTTTCATTATTCACTGTTAATTGAAGCAATGACGTTCATACCTACCAATTTTCACATTGCATAAAGATATCTCTGCTATATACGTATATATATATACGTGTATATTACCTTCAGAATTATATCTTGCAGTCTTCCCTTAAGTGTTAAACCAAAACATGATGCAATTTGTGCTATCTCTATTCTTAGTTGTGCCTCTGTAACCAGTAGATCTTTAAAATGGTATGTTAATTTGAAATATTTGACCACTGTGCTGTTTGAAGGCTTCATATGTTTCTGTGTGCGTGTGATGCTTTTAGTTGTGTTTGTTTGATGTCAGCTATTGTAATTCATCTACTTCTGCTCATGTGTTTATGTTTTAAAACTACATCTGTCTGTGCATATGTGTGCACTGTACTGTACTGTAGCTGTATCACTGGAGCAGTGCATAACCTTTGACCTCTGCATCTCTATGCATCTCCCAGGGTAACCCTGGTCCTTCCGGCCCCGCTGGCCCCGCTGGCAAAGACGGCCCCAAAGGTGTCCGAGGAGATGGGGGACCACCAGGTAGACAGGGAGACCCTGGTCTCCGTGGTGCCGCCGGAGCCCCAGGAGAGAAGGGAGATGCTGGAGAAGACGGTCCTCCTGTAAGTTCAGAGTGGTTGTTAGTGTGTGTGTGTGTGTGTGTGTGTGTGTGTGTGTGTGTGTGTGTGTGTGTGTGTGTGTGTGTATGGTGTGTATAGTGACCTGGAGAAGGCGGTCCCCCCTTTAAGTTCATGCTTTTAGCAGCACTTGTGTTTTAGTCCACACACTGACTCTAGGGGTTCTGCCTCCACTTCCATTCACACATGCTGTCACCCCGCCATGCCTCTATTCACCCATTCTCTTCCCACACTAGGAGCAGTGTTTAGGCTTTAGAGTTGAGCTGCATCTGCCTAGCCTGTGCTGTGTGGTACTCTGCCTATGGGAACGCTAAACCTGTTGTACAGTTTTTTGTTTGTGGTGTTGAATTAGTCTCACATTCGTTCACTTCACACGGCAACTTGACACGTCAATCATAGAAAGCAATTCCACTAGAAATGTACACAGCGGCGTAGTGCTCTTTTGTCAAGACAAGCTGCGGCTGTTTGTGTGTGTGTGTGTGTGTGTGTGTGGTGTGAATGTGTGTGTGTGTGTGTGTCAACACTCCTTACTGAGTTTAATAACATGGTGGGAGCAGGGACTTAAGAACAGATCTTTGGCAGCATCGATGAGGGAGCTACGGCTTCGGTAGACGTCACTCACAGAGGACATAGTCACCGCATAAGAGCACCAGACATGACAACATGTGCATGATAATGCCCTCTGCTGAAAAATTGCTTGCATCGAGCATCTACAAATCAACCGTTTCAAAATAGATTTTTTTTTTTTCGAAAAGCAATAGCTCTGTTCTGAATCCTCTCAATCAACACGTCAGAAGTATGGTGGCTAGAGACAGACCTCTGACTCTGATGTGCCCTCTTGTTGTTTTCAGCCGCCATACATATCAATCATGCACCTTGAGTTGAATTGAGACAGCGTAGAGATATTGTTCAGAAATACGCTAGGATTGCTCCTCTAGTTGCTTTTCCATTGGGATGAGATGTTTATATCTTATATTCGTACATTTGAATTCAGCACCTACTTTTATTTTACAATTTGGCATATTGGAGTGTGTTGTCTTTGTCAAAGAAAAATAGGTCGAAGACAAAGTTTGTTTTACAGAATTGTTGATTTTAACCAACTATTCTCTCTATCCCTCTATCCCCCCCCCCCTCTCGCTCTCTCTCTCTCTCTCTCTCTGTCTCTCTCTGTCTCTCTCTCTCTCTCTCTCTCTCTCTCTCTCTCTCTTTCTCTCTCTGTCTCTCACTCTCTCTCCTTTCTCTTCTACTCCTCTTCTTCCCCTCCTGTTCTGCCTCTCAGGGTCCTGACGGGCCTGGAGGTCCTCAGGGTCTGGCTGGGCAGCGTGGTATTGTGGGTCTGCCTGGACAGCGTGGTGAGAGAGGTTTCCCTGGTCTCCCCGGTCCATCTGTAAGTCATAATATGTTATATTATAATATACAATATATACTGTATATATTATATCATTAAATTCTCACTTTGTGTAATCTAGCAATCATATAATAATTATAACTCACTTTGTGTTATCTAAAAACATATCTGTGTGCTGAAATCTAAACTAGATCTAAACTCAAACAGTTATAAAATATTTGTATGCACTCAAACGTCATAAAGCTTAAAGCGCCACCAAATACAATTTTTTGCTAAAATATAAAATTTACATTCTTTACAATATTAACTGTTGGTGCCTTAATAAACACATTTACTCTGCTGCTTCAAAATCATCTAGTGAAGTCTAAACTGATGTTTCATCAATGTTCACATATACAGCTGATATTCATACAGCTTAGAAAATAGCATTATACCATCCTCACTTCACAGCAAGAAGAGCTTTCTAATTGTGTGTTCACAGAATCGAATGAGCTTTTATCTAGAAAAAAGCAGATTTGCATACCGCACCCTGTTGGAAGGGTGGCCGTTTGATGTGTGGCATTGAGAACAAGGCTAGTGGTTGAGATGATGGTCCTTTAATGTGATCCAAAGGGGACCGGTGTGAAATCAGCTCCACCCGGCTGGCATGAAAGAGCAAGGAAAGTATAAGGGAGATTGAAAAGGAAATATATATCTATATATGTGTGTTGTCACTGAAAAGGTTAAGTGTTAATGAGGTAAAATCTTGTAAAGCTGCACACAGACTTCAAAATGTTCATTTTACCCCCTCCCCCTCCCCTCCCTTGTCTATGTATTTGAAGTTTGTATATTCAGATGTGAAGGTTCACAGGGAATGGTCGGCGAATATATAGATTGCAGAATCCCTTTTAAGACCAGAAAGAGGGTAGATGGCTGTAGATTGCTTCTGTGGATCTTAAATAGTACAACGCTGTTGCAGTCACCAAATTAATTATATCAGAATCTAAATCCCATCAAATTTATTTGTATACCACATTTCTTACACATATGCACATTCAATGTGTTTTACATAAAGCAAGCTGAAACATATGAGGAAGAAATAAAGGACTCATAAATAAATAAAAACAATTGTAATTAGACAAATAAAGTTGCTAAGAAGGCACAAATCAGCGAAAATCTCTTGTCAACTCAGATTATTTTGATATTCTAGACTAAAGAAATATGGCTACATTACCGTCAAGACGGACTGCAAAATATCACGCTGATGGTTTAATATTTGATCTCGTATCTCTTTTGTTTCTCTTCAGGGTGAGCCCGGTAAACAGGGTGCCCCCGGTGGTGGAGGAGATCGTGGACCCCCCGGCCCTGTTGGACCCCCGGGTCTGACCGGACCGTCTGGAGAGCCCGGTAGAGAGGTCGGTTCCTCCCTGTACACAACAACGTTTCACAGTTCAAAACAAAACGAGACTTTTTGATATTGTTACCTCGCTACTTACATTTCACTCACTTGACCGGATAAGATAAGTATTTACTCAAGTGTAATCAGATTCAGAGTCATATATACCTTTATATCAATAGACTCACACCAATAAAGTCAAAGTGTTAACATTTATTTTACAGCTTCTTTAATCCAAAAAGTTTAAATTGTACCACCAATAATTGGTGTCCAGGTACACATATGAGTATGCGAAAGTTACCTACAATCCCAACAGATAGACATGAACAACATTACAATGCAGTGTGGTGCACCTGACCTAATGGGCATTCCCTATAGGATCGACAGCTTGACTTGTTCCATTACAATCATTATACTTTGCCATGTAACTGCTTGGGACATGTTTAAACATGAGGTGTTCATTTCCCATCAGGGAAATGCCGGATCTGATGGACCTCCTGGTAGAGATGGAGCCACTGGAATCAAGGTGAGAGC
>JAVQIZ010157475.1:0-10000 GCA_036023535.2 Galaxias brevipinnis | reverse complement strand
GAAGGAGAATAGAAAAAAAGAAATGTCCAACTAATCTAGAGGCAGGCAAATTACTGGACAACCTGTTTTCAACAACACAACCACAACCACACGCACAACCACACACCCCCACGACAAACACACACACACACACACACAAAGGGCCACCCAGGTGAATGCCGATTAGTTAGAGGTGTCTGTGTGTGTTCCGTTCATAACTTAACATGGAGCGTGTGCTTTTCCTGTGTGTGTGTGTGTGTCCAGTCTCTCTTGCATTCTTTTTGTGTATGTACACAAGTTCACACCCAGTCCAAGCGATTAAGTAAACCGGTGTGTGTGTGTGTGAGTGTGTTCCCTGCAAGCTTACAGGAAGCCAATGGCCAGTGACACGCAAACCCTCCATCCATCTTTCCTTCCTCCTTTTTTTCTTGGGGAAGAGGAAGAGCCGAAGGAGGAGATGAGGAGACGTGTGAGCGTCCTGCAGGAACAAACACAAACACCCACACACACACACACACCTACACACACACACACACACACACATACACACACACACACATACACAGAGAGAACCAGAGATGGACAGGCTCAATCAGGCCACACATGAAGCACCTCTGGGGCTCCCGTCCTCTGAGGGCCCTTGGTCATTGAAGATAGGAGAGTTAAGTAAGGCCTCTTGCGGGGTCCGACCCCATCTTGGTGTCTAATGACGGAATTAGGAGGGGCCGTGAAAAGTCATCACAGCGGGACTAGCGCGGCGCTTGTTTCAGCCGAGGAATGTCAATTACCCCGGGCCGCCTCGATACCGCGGAGGAGAGGCCCCGCACACGGAGCCCGCTCATTTGCATCCAATTCACTGCCTCCAGATCACTTCCAAGGATCTCACTTTCTCTTCCCGTTTCATTCACCTCTCCCTCTCGCTCGCTCTCTCGCTCTCCCCACCTTTTGTCCCTCTCTCTTTTTGTCCTCCTCTTTTCTCCTCTCGCTCTTTATTTCCTTCTCTCTCTCCCTCCCTGCCTCGGCTCCATCCATCCATCTCCTGCTGGCCCCTCTCTGCAGGCAGGGTGCTGCGGTGCATACTTAGGCCATGGCGTCAGTCTGGAAACCGGGGGCCGTTTGCATAAACACCCGGTGCTCTCTGTGCGCTGAGTAAATTTGGAGAATGGGAAAGAGAGGGAACATGGAGGAGGAATGAAGAGAGAGAGAGAGAGAGAGAGAGAGAGAGAGAGAGAGAGAGAGAGAGAGAGAGAAAGAGAGAGGGAGAGAGGGAGAGAGAGAGAGAGAGAGAGGGAGAGAGGGCGCTCATATAAATTCATTATGGAAATCCGGGGCTCAAACAAAGTGACAGGAGGGTATTACACCCCAGAGGACCTGAATGAAAGCATGAAAGCATTATCTCGGCTCACCCTTGACCTCTCACCCCTAACCTCTAAACCTAAGTGTGCCGCAGCTCTGCATCCTAACGAGATACAATGAGATGACATGGTCTTTCTCTGTAGAGGACTGTGAAAGGATGAAAGACGTGTTGATCGCCACAGTACTAATAGCAGTTTAAGCCGGTCATCACGTTTGTAGAATAGGTTTCCAAGAATTACAAACATGTCAACCAAAAGTGGCCAGAATATTCAAATGTATTAAATAGGTACGGTATGCTGAGCCTTGCCTTGCCTTTGTAATAGTAGGATCTCTGGTTCCTTACTCTACGTTGTCCTGATCAATTACCTTTAAAATGGCACATAAGATATAATAAAACATAGCAATATGGAGCAGCAATATGCTAGGATAGGCTAACTCAGGTATCAGCAAATAATGTAAATTATTATAGGCCAACTCAAGTTTAAGTAAATAAAATGCTAATAAGTCGAATACTAATGATCATCAAGCACTGTGTTGCTATCTGGCTATTGCAGAACAGCTGCCACACCATTAACTGACGAGGTAGATAGATTCCCAATGGAGTTGTCCATTCATTTTAATGACTATCCAAACTGTTTTGAGTTTGGTTAGCCAGCAACAATCTAGACTTCATGAACTGTCCCGTCCTCTAAAAAGTCAACCTGCACTCTGCTTGGCTAACTCTATTTTAAACTTACCAGCAATATGCTAGGCTAACTCGGCTACCAGCTAAGCAGCCCTATTTGAAGCTACCTTGGTCACATGCTAAGCAGTGCTAGGTTAGGTCAGTTAAGTAGCACTATGCTGCATACACTCAGCTAACAGCAAATTAGCACTTTGCCTAGCTAGTAGCTAACTAATCTATTAACAAAGTGTCTGCAGCTGCTATCCATTTTGATTTGTCCAACAGGTGTAGAAAACGTTGCCGGTCGCCTTTGACCTGGGCACCAAACAGAAAACTATTTATCCCGCTTCAAAGGCCTGCCGCAAGGGGCTGAATGACGGAGAGAGAGAGGAAGACAAAGCGAGAGAGGAGGAGAAGAAGAAATCCCCTCATAATCATGCTTATTCAATGCTTCTCTACTTTAAGTAATCTCCTCAACACATGGAAATCATGAGGCGCTGAAAGCCCTGGCCCACGGAGCAGGGGAACTACTGGACAACAAACACCCTCCTCTCATCTGCATATCAATGTGGGGGTAACCTCCCACCCATACACACATCTCTATCTTTCTTTCTCCCTCTCCTTTTCTCTCTCCTGCCCTCTATTGCACACATGCAAACACACACCGATACACACACACTGACACACACACACACACACTACATCTTCATTCCCTGAGAGCAGCGCCTCTTCCTAACGACACTTAATTCAAACCTCTCCGCCCCTCCAGTCTCTCTTGCATTCTTTTTGTGTATGTACACAAGTTCACACCCAGCCCAAGCGATTAAGTAAACCGGTGTGTGTGTGTGTGTGTGTGTGTGTGTGTGTGTGTGCAGGGGCATTCCAAAGGGGGGTCAGCCAGTCACTCAGGCTCCTACACTGGGGGGGGTTCCCCTCTGAAGATGACACGATGGGCTCGGCGCCAAGCATCGGAGCCTGTGGATGTCGAAAAACCCAATGGTACTATTCAATTAGCCACCGGGCCGCTAGAAGCACATTCATTAGCTGCTTAATTGACCCCAAAGTCAGGCAGGAAAAAGCTGCCTAGCAGCAGCAGCTGCAGTAGTGGCAGCCGCAGCAAAAAGGGCCTATTCTGGTCCTAGCAGGCTGTTCTCCCCTCACACACACACAGTCTTTAATCAGCCTCCTAGTGACCAAACATGAGAGGAGAGGAGAAGAGAGGGATTAATCCATCTTCAGACGAGGGCGGACGACTGGAGGTTTATGCAGCCGTGAGATAAAGTGATGAAAGGATGAAAAGAAATGAGCACAGGAGAGAGAGAAAGAGAAAGAGAGAGAGAGAGAGAGAGGGAGAGAGAGAGAGAGAGAAAGAGAGAGAGCCTGAGGAAAACAGTTTTGAAAAGGAAAAAAACAACGTTCCGATTCTTTAGAAATCATGTAAGGAACCCCCTAGAAAGCCGGATAATGGAGTCGGTTGATCTTTATGATCACTCCCACGTCGAGGAGATGCACAGTCGACTAGCTGAAATAAAAGCCTAGATTAGCATCTCGGGTTGGAATCACAGACATATGGCCTCCGGGTGATTAACGTCGACACACTTGAGCGCGAGATAGCATTGCTCTGTGGGCCGCGCAGACGCGTGTCAGTAACTTCCTGTTACTGTTTACAAACACAAAATGGACTACTCAGGACTAATCTAAATTCAATCATAACAAAAAAGTGGGGCACTAAAAGCGCTTGGCAGAAAACTTTCGTATCAGTCCATGAAAAGGGGAGAAGTTACTTTAAAAGCCGTAATTCAATATAGGCCCATTTGGCGTAGTTAAGTGTGGCGCACACGTTGCAGCCAGGAGCTCTCCCCAGCCGTTACTCCATTGTATTCAGATAGAAGTTTCTGGTAAGTGCTCCTCTATTTTTGTCTTCTTCTCCTCGGCGATAGAGGAGGCGAGAGACTCTGAGTGGACCGGCTGGCAGCAGAACGCTCTGCTCGGTGCAACATTAGGCTCCATCTGAGAGGAGCCCAACGTCCACAGAGAGGCTGGGTTTAGAGGGACACAAGGGGACGGAAAGGGACGCAGGGGGACGGAGAGAGACAGGGGGACGGAGACGGACAGGGTGAAGGAGAGAGACAGGGGGATGGAGAGAGACAGGGGGACAGAGAGAGACAGGAGGACAGAGAGAGACAGGGGGATGGAGAGGGACAGGGGGATGGAGAGGGACAGGGGGACGGAGAGAGACAGGGGGACAGAGAGGGAAACGGTGAAGGAGAGAGACAGAGGGACAGAGAGGGACAGGGGGAGAACTCCAGTCAAGTTTCAACCTCCTCTGAGGCTTCCTGTTGCTGCTCTGCTTTGACTGTGGTCTTTTCTGATTGGACAGTTCACGGTCTAATCAAACAGCAGGCAGCAACAGACATCTTTAAAGATATGATCTGCAATCCAAGACCCCACCGAGGGGGGGAGGGGGATGGCTATCTAGGGGTGAAATCTCCTCATCAGACAGTAGTCATCCTTGTATAAACCCTTCATATAACTGAATCACACTTCTGCTCTGATCAAGATCCCAGTAAACAGGCAGAGGTCAAGGTTTAGATGTGACTTGGGTCTAAACTAAAAACGTAAGACACACACACACACACATCAGTTGCTAATTTCAAGCGGCCTATTTTTTATTATCCATCCATTATGGCGACTCAAACTATAAACACAGCTGTGTGGATGGTTAATACATCTGCTTCACGGAGGTATGAACCAAACGCTACACAAACACACACACACACACACACGCACACACACACACAGCATCAGCCACGGCCCGCTGAATCAATCAGGCAGTCAGCCTATGGGCTAGACGGCTAGCCGATTCTCACTCAGCCAGAGAGCTGTCTGGCAATCGATGGCGGAGGCTGGAGCCACCCATCGATCCAGACATCCTCTCCTGTCCCTTCCTCACACTTGGGTTGAGCCTAACAAGGCAAGGCGGGAGGCCCGGCGGGGTCTGGAGGGCTCTGGCGAGGGGAGCGGCCGGGGGGAGCGGGGAGAGGCCTCTGGCCTTTGATCTGGGATGGGCAGGGGGGAGCGCGGCGGACGGGGGCCAAGAGGTCCCTACTGTGTCCAGACTCCAGACCGGGGCCATTGATTGGCATTTGGGTCAGCCGAGGGGAAGACATGGGGGCTTTGGAGAGCTGGGAGCCCACTGGGAGCTTTCATTCATTATTAATACGCAGCGCACTGGAAACGTGATATGTTCCCAATACCACGCTGAACACACCATTTCAACGCTGTCAGTTTACGCCTGAAGCCCGACCGAGGTGTGCATTTGGAGGAGAATGTATTTTTAAATATATCAAGTTTCTGGGCCAGCCAATACAGCGTGTAAACGTATTTCACAACGTAAACTATGGACATGATTATAGAAAACTACATAAAAAGCCAAACGACATGAACATGCATTAGCATATCATAAATGATCCCTTAGGTCCCATCAGTGTCAGACAGTATTGATTTCAGCGTGGTTGAAATGGTGGGTACTGGGGGTCTGGGTCTGAGGAAAAGATTAGCGGTGTGTGTGTGTGTGTGGCTGTGTGGTGTGTGTGTTTGTGTATGTGTGTGTGTGTGTGTGGCTGTGTGGTGTGTGTGTGTGTGTGTGTGTGGCGGGGGCATGGAGGCCAACAGAAGCTGCTGTGTCCGTCCTGTTCTCTGGCTAAGCCAGCGTCTCACTGTTGGTCCTGTGGGACCCGGAGCCCAGCAGAGTGGTGCTAAAGAGTACTCAGACCAGAGAGAGAGGGGGAGATAGAGAGACAGAGAGAGACATAGAGAGAGAGGGGGAGGTGACAGATAGAAAGAGGGGGGAGAAAGAATGACGAGATAGCTTGAGGGAGGGAGGGAGAGAGAGAGAGCGAGCGAGAGCGAGAGCGAGAGCCAGAGAGAGAGAAAGAGAGAGAGAGAGAGAGAGAGAGAGAGCGACTCTGTCTAGACTGTATTCAGGATCCATCTGTCTGGCACTGCCACAGCCAGCCACGGCCGGGAAGATGGTAAACTCGATTAGAATGGAAACGTTCTCTCGCTCCCTGTATTTCTGTTCTTTCTCCCTTTCTCCGTCTGGGTCTGCCTGCCCACCCTCTCTCGCTCCAATCCGGACTCTCGCTTTCTTCCTCCATGCCGTGTCTCTGCATCCCTCCCACCTTTGTGTCCTCTCTCTCCAAACACACACACACACACACACACACATCAACCCCCCCCCCACACACACACACACACGCACACAAACCGCCTGGAGGCTGGGGCCGGGATAATGCGCTCCAGCTCCAGAATATTACAATCATTGTACAGCTTTCTCATAATGGCAGCCGCAGACACTTTCATTAACATTCACTCTAGACAGCTAAATATTTTAAGTGCCCGGCACTGGATGGGATCCATTGGAAATTAGGGCCCGAAAATGAAAGCCCATTCAACGCGGCAGGGGAGCGAAGAAAACAAGAGTGATGGAGAAAAAGAGGTATAGACAGAACGAGTAGAGAGAGGGGGGGGAGAAGAGAGAGAGACAAACAGAGCGAGACAAAAATCACACTTTAAGTGACACACAAAAAAAGAAGAAGGAAAAAAAAGAAGAAAGAAAAAAAAGAAGCTGGGCCCTGAAAACAACAGCAGCAGTGGAAAGATCAGAGCAGGGCAGGGTGAGAGGAGGAGAGAGGTGGGGAGAGGACGGTGAGGAGGACAGGAGGGTGAGGAGAGGAGAGAGGAGGAGAGGAGGGGAGGGGAGGGGAGGACAAGCCGAAGAGGACGAGGGAGTGGAGAGAAAAGGAGGGAGGCGGCGAGTGAAAGCGCAAGGAGAAAGAGGAGAGCTCGCCAGACAGACACGGTCGGGGATAAAAGTGCTGGTGTGAGAAAAAAAAGAAAAAAGAAAAAGTTTCTCCCTCGCTCCTAAAAGTTGTTGAAACTAAACAAAAAAAACAAAAAAAAGCAAAGCTGGAGCACTTCAAAGCCGCTGGCTGGCAGACACCCAGCCCGTTGGCGTCCTTCACCCCAGCTACCCCCACCTCTATTGATCCTGGCTGGGCTCGGAAGCACTCACGCCTCCCCTCTCCCCTGGACGCCGCGGCTCGGAGGTGGACGGGGACGCTTTGAGAGAGCCTCTGTCTGTCCCCGCCCGTCCAGGGACAGGCCCTGCAATGTGAACGAAAAGGGGCCGGCAGAGAGGGCGTGGACGTCCATGGGTAAGTAAGACACGGGTGGGGCCAACGGCACCGTGCAGCGTCTTCCATTTAACTTGCACGGCCAACGTTGACTCTGCAGCGAGAGACGCAGGTCCACAACCCGGACTCACACCTTCAAATCAGCTGTGTTCTCACAGTGAATATAAGAAAACGACTCTATCAATCTAGCACCGGGGCTAGAAGAAAAACTGTGCAGAAAATAGTAAAGAAAAGAGAAAGAAATGCAAGTGAAAAAGAGAGACAGCAAGAGATAGAGGGAAAGACAAAGAGAGAATGAGAAAAACAAGAGAACATGAGAAAGAGAACGAGAAAGAGAATAAGAGAGATAGAGAGAGAATAAGAGAGATAGAGAGAGACAGTGAGAATGAAAGATAGGTAGAGATAGAGAGAGAGAAAGAAAGAGTGAGGATGAGATAGTGAGAGGGAGAGCGTCAGATAGAGAGTCATCAGTGAAGTAGGGTGGTGGTCCTACACTGTAGAGCGTGTGTAGAGAGAGAAAGAGAGAGAGAGAGGGAGGGAGAGAGAGAGAGAGAGAGAGGGGGAGAGAGAGGTTCACTCACAGTTGAAGACGTCGGGCGGAGGGTGCTGGGTGACCACAGGACAGTTCTCCTCATCACTGTTGTCCCCGCAGTTGTTCAGCTGGTTGCAGATCAGTGAACCCAGACGCAGGCAGTTGCCATTGGTGCAGTGGAATTTGCACTCTGGGGAAAAAGAGAGAGGAAAAGAGGAGAGGGGGTCGGGGAAAATAGAAAAGAGAGAGTTCAGAGAACGTCGTTACGACACCGAATGTCTGAAGTGAGCCGAGCTGAACCGAGCTAAACTGGCCTGGCTAACGGCGACGCGGGGTGTGACAATGTGACCGGGAACGCTTAGGAACAGCAGAGCGTCGTCGAAGAGGTAGTGTTATCAGAATGATTTATTCGGTTATTATAAAATGCAACAGGCACACTCGTGCGTAATGGATCGGCTAGTTCACAGTCTAGACTTTCATTTTGAATCACTAAACACTCGTCTCTATTCAGACGGCGAAACAGATGTTGTCTCAGGGAGACTGTCCTGAGATAAAAGCCTGGTAAACAAACTGAAGAATCCTCCCAAAACACAGCCAGGGTCATCCGCATCCCTACCTGTTAGCGCAAACATTAAAGAAATACTTGTGCGGGCGTTTCAAAGTGAATTGAGGTCAGGAGGCGGCACCCATTAAAATAACAAATAACAGCTTTTCCCAGAGACCTTTGATGTGGCGCCTTCAACCATAGCGTGCTGTCACAGATATTATTCACCAAACTGTTTTCGGCCCTGAATATTAATTTGGTTGATTAACAAAATATTTTTCGGAGGTGGAAGGCAAGTGAAAAAAAAAACCTCGGCAAACTCATGGAAATAAACAGATGAACAAAGAAAAGAAAGGAAAAAAAAAAACACTCCAGGAAGGGGAAGAATCACAACAACAGAGAAAAACAACAAGGATGTTTGATGCATTTCCAACCGAGGGCAAACTGAACGAAGCGGAGGTGTGTGTGTGTGTGTGTGTGTGTGTGTGTGGTTTACAGCAGCCATTATCTACCCTGAGAAACCAACACTAACTACACTTAACTACCCAATAAGCGAGGCCAGATTGCACTACATAAAACTCTGAGGATAAATGCGCTCGAAAATTTAAGCCTGAAGTCTTGAACGCAACCGCTTACGTTCAAACAAACAGACCCCTCCCCGGACGTCCCCAACGACAGCCCGCCATGCCGGTGCATCTCCTCACTACGCACCTCGTCCACTCCTCCACACTGTAGGCCGTGTCTGAAGGTCACCCCCGGAGCGAGGGGGGCATTGCAGACACCTGGTGCCCAGAAAAAGGGCTGATATTTCGGGGGGGAGCAGACCTGGTACCCAGCACCCAGCCCCTGGGCGCCAGCCAAGCCCACTTTCCAGCATCCTGTCCGTGAGGAGGCAGGAAGACAGCTTTGCTGTTAGGACGGCGGGGTTTGTGGAGGACGCTGAGATACCACAGAGGGGCTTTAAGGAGCCATTAGACGGCCTTATTTCATCCTGCAGGGGAACAGAGACGACGAGGCGAGACACAGCGTGTGATGGACGACAGCGTGCACGTCGTTCCAGTGTCAGTCAGCCGTCACGTTCATTTGATGGGGCTGCCTGCGGCTCTGCCGTCCACAACTGTACTGCCTGAAGGCCATAAAACAAGATGAAGCCCCACATCTCTCTATAAAGTAGACAATACGGGTCGCTCATCGACACGCCGGCCGCATTATATTAGCATGATTTGGCTCCGGATCAAGACGCTGTGTACAAAACGAAATGCAAAATAGTTAGGCTTTATGAAAACATAGCGCTGCGTGGCTCTGTGTTTTCGGCAGCGACGTACTGTGTTTTCAGTACCCTAGTGCTCAGTGCTGCTTCTAGGCGGCTGGGTAGGGACCGTGTGTGACGTCACCATAGGGGCTGTGTGTGGCGTCACCATAAGGGCTGTGTGTGGCGTCACCATAGGGGCTGTGTGTGGCGTCACCATAGGGGCCGTGTGTGACGTCACCATAGGGGCCGTGTGTGGCGTCACCATAGGGGCTGTGGTATGGCGTCACCATAGGGGCTGTGTGTGGCGTCACCGGGCGGAGTGGAGCGTTGACGGAGCCGGAGAGAGAGAGACGCTCTCGGTACCAGAGCCAGCCCCTGTGCTCTCTGTTGAACACCCTTCCAGTGGCGCCCCCCCCCCCCCGCCCGGGCTGGCCCCCCGGGGGGGCCGGGCGGGGGGGGGGGGGGGTGTTTGTTG
>JAVQIZ010157440.1:0-12638 GCA_036023535.2 Galaxias brevipinnis | reverse complement strand
ACACACACACACACCAAACACACACACAATCTTACATCTGTCTCTGAAACAGGGGGGGGGGGGGCAACACAGACAATCTATTGTGAAGACACTGCTCATGTTGTTTTTTTTGGTGTTGGTGGGGGTTGTGTGGGCAATTTAACCTATTTCCTAAAAAAGAGCTTAAAATGGCCCTGTGGTCTCTCCTCCTGGTCTGTGGCACCGCTTTGGTGAGTACTTGTGATATTGAAGTAAGAAATATATTGTAAAGAAATAAATAGAATTAGGTCAATAGGTCAATCTATAAGTAGTCCATTAACTTGACAGAGCAAATGTTGGGGCAAAGACCACAAAGACAGCCCCACACTCTCGCACACAATCTGACAAGGGGAGCACTTTCTTTGAATTTTGAATGCAAAGTATCCAACTTTGAAACAAGGCCAAACTTCTCCCAGTAAT
The DNA here is from genome assembly GCA_036023535.2 of Galaxias brevipinnis. Lineage (NCBI taxonomy): Eukaryota > Metazoa > Chordata > Actinopteri > Galaxiiformes > Galaxiidae > Galaxias > Galaxias brevipinnis. Next base: position 12,200 of record JAVQIZ010157440.1, on the reverse strand, counting down.
GACATGCTTCTGAAACCAAATGCTCTCCCATTTGTTCCTCGGGAGAAATTACCCCTTTGAAGTTTTTCTGCCTTTCACCGCGTGTGCCTTAACGATACTGGCTCCTCTACTGCCTCCCTGGCCCGCCAGAGTGTGGCACCAAAATCACAGAAGGAAATTACCTTAATTCTGCCAACAGGCTATAATTTGTGTGCCCCCCCCGCGTTCCCCTTTCCGAGGCAGAGGGGTTAAGTGGGAGAGGTGGCGAGCCTTTTTAGGTGAATACAGTGGACGACTTGATGCTTTTCAATGGCTACCTTGACAGAACGGAGTGCTCATTCCCCGCCTGTGTTTCCAACGAGGACCGGCAGAACGTGACAGGTGCATCTGGCCCATCAACCCAGAGCTCTGGACTCGCTGTGTGGCCTCTCGGGGCCAGGGGGGAGAGCCCTGGAAGACTATTCTACTTCCACCAGCCCACTGACTCCACGAGACCGTCTCAATGATCTCGGCTGCAGCACGCCATGGCCACTCCTTCTAATCTGTATGGGTGCCAGTCACAGACAGTAGGTGGAGTGGAAACACGATGTGTGTGACCTCATCCCCAGGGGTCACGGGGGCACGATGGGTGTATGAGGTCACCCGGGAGGGGTCCGTGTCAATAACTAATTAGAGCTCCTAAAACACTGGGTCTGTCGTGTCGGCTGTGATGACATCACCCGGCCCCATCAGGACTAGGAGAGTGGACTTATATGGATGGCTCTATCGGAATCCCATGGACCTTTTGACCCGGGACACTTCAATTGCACTAATAAAAACAGCCCTCGACGACGAGGCAACAAGTGGTGGAGCTTTTTCTGAGTGCCAACCGCTGTACTTTACTGTCTGAGCTGGCCTACGTTGTGGGAGAAAGGAACGGGAGAAAACGAGTCAGCACATCAATACGGCACCACCGCCTTATTAGTTCATTTTCTTTTTCTTTCTGAAGCCCCGTGGTCCTATGGCATTCCCCGCATGCGTCGTCTCCAGACGACAACCTCAAAGGCGAATGAGTCAGCCCGTTAAACAGCCTCTCACCTCTTTTATGAGGCAGGCCAGCCGTCAGCCCTCCGCCCGCTTCGCAGGCCTCTCCAATCAGACTAAAAATAGGGCCAGCCAATCCCTTCCCTAAATATTTTAGTGCCCCCCCCCTCCTTCGCTGGGATGTGAAACGGGGGGACGGGGACGGGGACCCAATGGAATGTGGAGAATGTTTCTGTCTGCGATGCAAACGGAACGCCTGCCCCCTCGAGCATGGCGTGGCCGCGGCCATGTGGTAGGAGAGCGACGGCCACACCAGTTCAACCTGTGAATGGACATGAAAGCTTTCAGACACCGCTGATCGCACGGCTGTGTCTGCACCGTGTGAACACACACACAGACACTTACACACACACACACCCACACACACACTTACACATACACACACACACACACACAGAAACACGCACACACACTCGTATCTGCTCGCTGCTTGCATACACACACAAACACACACATCCACTTGCAGCCACACACACGCACAAACACACACACAATTATGTTGGCGAGTAATATATTGAGCTAGAGAGTGTAGCGTGTGGACCAGAGGGAGTTTTCCACCACTGGTCTGTGTAGTCTGTGGCCTTAGACAATGACCCCCCCACCCCCCACGCTCATTAAGCCCATTACTTCCATAAGCTCTCGGATGGCGTGTGGAACGAAGAAAGACACGTTATTAATTGTCTGCTTATAGGTTGGCTTTGACTGACGGACGCATTCTGTTCCCAGAGTCGGTTGTTTATGTTTGCCTATGCGTGTGTTCCTTTCTTTATGTGTGGGAGAGACAGGGTGGCACGACAGGCAAACTAAGACAAACAAGCATGTTTAATGTTTATCGCCGTCCTTATCACGGTCGTATCTTATCATTTCCTGTCTATTATTCATGCGCTTCTTCCTATCCATGCCCCTCCTCCCTCTGTGGGCCTCTTCCTGTCAGGGCTCTCTGTTTACGTCCTGTCAGGGTCTCCTGACATGAGTGACAGCTCTGACACCACCAGTCAGCTGCCGCTCTGCAAGGTCACCCGCAATAGCCGGGATGTGATTGGCTCCTATCCCTTAAATTGTTATCCCTCTCACTGGCCGTGTGCTTCTCTCTCTCTCTCTCTCTCTCTCTCTGTCTCTCTCTCTCTCTCATTCTCTATCTCTCTCTTTCTCTCTCTCGCTCGCTCTCTCTCTCTCCGTATGTGTGTGTGTGTGTGTGTTTGTGTGAGTATAAGCGTGTGTGTGTGTTTGCGTATGTATCTTTTGTTCTGCTGGTCAGGGAGTAAGTGCCGTCAGATGGGAGGCTTGATGGGACTGGGGTGGCGGGCAAATGGGTGCTTTAGCTCTGAACTGAAACATGTTTTTATGGAACACAATTAAATCTTCCCCGAGCCAGAGAAAGTTCTCTTTGTGTGTATGTGGGGTGTCTGTCGCCTTTGGTTGTGGGTCATGTGGTCATGTGGGTTTTGTGTACACCCAAACAATAGAGGCCTAAACAAATCGTTTTGGCAGCCTGTTTTGTTTTGGAAATACGTGAAGTGCCCCGTGTACTATGTGGGAAGATGGTGAGAGTTGAGTGTATGTGTGTGGTCTGAAATGAGGAACGAGTAAGTTAGGATGGAGCGATGCACTACCATGAAGTCTTTTCTTTTGCTTTGTGGCCCATGCAGTCTGTGTGGGTCTCATTTACTCACCAAAGAGCAGACCCTCGACCCACAGTCCTCACACTGACCAACAGGCTCTGCGGTCTTTGCAATCTAAACTCAACTCCCCCACGGCAGACGCTAATCGCGACCGGTTAGCATGTCGCAGAATACCACGATCCTCTCTCTGCCTTGCTACTTCCTTGACCTCGGTCACCCTCCCGGCTGCCCTCTGACCCCTGGCTACAGGATAAGTGTCTGTGACCCCTGACCTGTTTGGATAATTAAAGAGGCGTGACCACAGGAGACCGCAGGGAAATCTGTCGCTAGTGATTAGTGAGCTCCTCTGAAGTAAGGGGTCTGAACCGATCCATATATGTAGCGGGCTGCTCTGGCTGTGGAATATATGTTGATATGGTTTGTTGATGGATATTTTAATGTGTGACACATTAGAACCGGTGGTACTGTACAGCCAGGACGGCACGAGCTATCGATGGCCGTGTTCGATTTGAGTGTTCAATAAGAGTGGCCGTGTGCGTCGAATGGACAAGTGCACGGTTCGGTGATAGTTACAAGTTGTCAGCAGAATGAATCCACATTCTACGCTTTCCACATGGTTACCGTTGCTAAGGCAGAGTTGATCCAGCGCTACTAACAGCAGAGGGTGGACCGTGTCCGCGCAATTTAGTCCCCCAACTCCAGAGGATGTGGAGACTGGCTGTGAAGAGGAGAAAAAAAAACGGATGCCACCAACGCCAGTAGCTCGTGGCAAAGTGTTTGTAGACGTGACGGAGGTCTCAAATGCGTTTCTTACCTCTTGACTGGCTGGGGTGAGAAAGAAAAAACGAAAAGTGTGGCGACAGATTTCATTGTTTTTTAAATGTCGGCTTTTACATGCCGCGGTTAGTTTTAGTGCTACTTGGTTTAATGAATTTTAGCTTGAAACAGGGGCGCGCACGAGAGAGAGAGAGAGAGAGAGAGAGAGAGAGAGAGACAGATGAGGGAGGCGGGGGAGAGGGAGGACAAGGACCGCATGGCACCAGACCTACCTCAGCGAGTTCTCCTGACATTCCATGAGCTTAATTGCCATTTATTCACTAATCGAGTGCATTGTGTTTATAATGGGAGAAAATGTCAAGTCCGCGCTTCAGGGGGAGGATTCCTGCAGTTGTTTGCCTCTCTCCCTTGTATACGCAACAAGGGGCACGGCCGGGTTGCTGACATGGGTCACTGTAGTCCTCAGGCAGGTGATTCCATGATATTTAACTTGGGCAGTCTTGCGCATTGCTTCAAATGCATCATTTATAAAGGGAGTGCTGACACACCAATAAGTGATTTTAAAGTTTGGTGGCAACCTTAGGTCTTTACAGAACTTTTGAAAACATTGAATAGTATGTGTCATGGTGTACAAGGTGAGTGACAAAAGATTGATGACAACAAACAAAACTGACAAAGCCTATTTGCTGACCTTGGCTGCCTGCGCTGTTAAAAAATGCTTTTTTGAAAAGCTCTTTGTGCAAATGTGAAACTAAACTACCTGGAGCTTCTGGTATCCAAAGTTAATTATGTTACTCATAGTTCATAGGGGTTGGGTGGGCATTGAGGGGCTTTCATTGTTCATAAAACCTTGGATGTAGGGGAAGTAATTTCATGTTGGCAGGGTAGTCAGGGCCTTTGGCAAAGTTTTGCAGCTATCTCTGAGGTACAAAGGTATAAGGTGTAAAGGTAAGTTTAATGGTGCTTATGACTGCCCTCTCCTAGAGGATTATGTAAGTCATGAAGTTAGGTTTACACTGTAAAATGTTTCAACACTTGGAGTCTGCATTGCGAGGCCCAAGCTTTCATATGGACTTCAGGGTTACATTGTAAGTGTAATATCCCAACTGTTTGAGCGTTCCATGTTTCAAGCCAGCAGTTGGAAGTAGGTATAGGGTATTTATATGAGTCATGAAGATTTAGGTTGTGCTCCTAGGTTGATATGAAGGTTTACATATTAAGATTAATCTTTTGACTGTCTGAGCGTTCCATGTTTCAAGTCAGCAGTTAGAGGTGTGTAGGGTACTTCTTCTTTTTGAAAATCTGGCCGTGCCGAGAGCGGATATAGAGGCGGGTGGCTTTGACACGTCATTGCTCACCGTTAAGCCCTCTGGAGGTGTCGTGGGCTCAAATTAACGAAACATCCGAGATGGAGGGTGCCCACTTCACAAACCCAATGACATATCTACTCTCAACCCAAATCCATTCAAACATTTTGGAAGTGCTCATCATCTTGGAATATTTATAATGGATACTATTACATTGCATTCTGTGTATTTTCAATTGACATTTCTTCCTGGCCTTTGTTTTCACAAACGTAGAAAAAAACGTCTTTTACAGTAAATCAATAGATTTGAGGAATATAGATAAAAAACAATAATCCAAGAAGCAAAAAGAGGTTCCCCCCTTTTCTTCAATGGAATAGGGAGACTCTTAACAGACAGAATACGCACAGTATACCATTATACTGACATGGCACAATGCCTAACAAAGGAAATCAAGTAATCTCAATATAACCTCTATAGTCGACAAAGTCACAGGCGCTCAAGAGATCGAGATCAACCACAATAGGGAAAATGAGAGAGAATGAGGGAATAATAGAGCGATAGAGAGAAGGCAGAAAGAGAGAGAAAAAAATAAAGAGTGGGCGGAGAGAAAGAAAGAGAGGGAGAGCGAGAGAGAGCGAAAACGAATGACACTGGTTTCCCAGGTCCACCTTGGCTCTTGATTGTGCTGAAATGAGGGCAAAGCCATGTGCTGCAGAAACCCAGGCACAGGGAGAAAAGAGAAGGAAAAATCAATACAGTGCAATTAAACACAAAGCACGGCTCTGTGGAGCCAGGCAAGAATGTGTGATTTATTAAATTCAGCCCTGCGCCTCCTCTCTCCCCATCCCTATCCCTCAGCTGGCTTTAATGCATGGAGCTCTCTGTCCCATCCTTTCTCCGGGTAACGCGACCTTCTTGTTCAGACAGGACTAAAGTGATTGTGTGGGAATTCAGGAGCTCCCCCGTTTATCGATCTCCATGTGGCAGGTCCCATCAGCTTCAGGTCCCAGGAGTGGCGGTGCGGAAGACAGGCTGGAAAGGAGAGTGTCTGTTCTGTAGAGAGGGACATACGCAGACTGAGATGAAGAGTGTCTGTTCTGTAGAGAGGAAGACACACAGGCAGGGATGAAGAGTGTCTGTTCTGTAGATGTTCCGTCGCACACTATGAGAATCTGCTTATAATGGACACACACACTGCACATTCAGTGTACACACACACACACACACACACACACACACACGCACACAAACACACAACCCCCAACTCACCTAAACAAATACCAGTGTTGAATAACTTTGGATTCATGGCCATTTTCTTTTTTCAAAGAAACAGCAGGGATGTGTTTTGACACTACTTACTGTTACATTGTGAAGCAAATGAATGAAGAAATGCTTTTAGATTTTTAAGATGAAAGAAGAAATGTTTTGATGAGATTTGCCAAATGTTCTTATAAAATTGCATCTTACTATTAACCATACCATTCCCAACCAAATAAAGAGCACTTTTGTGATTGCTATGCCTTAAGACCATTAATGTACCTTTAAGAAAACAGACCCTTTGATCTGAGACACACAGATTGAAACCAAAGCAAATATCATGGATGGATCTTGCTGAAAGAAAAATAAGTTGCAAATTGAGTGACCACCAACAATAAATGTTCACAATGATGAATTTCTTTCCATGGGAAACATTGGATTCTTTCCCAATATTTACAAGGTATGAAAAGTCAAGGTACTATGTCTCAGGCACAGTGCAAGACACGCATGGGTAAGCTCTCTTGGCAAAACTTTACTAGCTATTTGATAATGGGCAAATTCCACAAAGGACACGCAAGACAAGACTAATTTAGACCGTTATGCACCCATGCACTAGGAAGAAAAGTTTTCCAAAAAACCTTGATTATTTTTTCCTTTGTTGGGGAGTTCGATTCAGTTTGGAATGTGAATTTCTTTTTGTAACGTGAAGGTTGTACAAAAAAAGTTGGATCTTGATTGATTGAATACGTTGTGCTCCTAAATGAATGAAAAGAGGCAGTGGCAGAAAAGAAAGCTGTCCGACGAGAAAGAGCTCCGGTCTAAGCTCGTGATGAAGCCCCCCCCTCCCCCGCATCTGATGAACAACGGCCGGTCTCATCTATCGGAGCGGTTGCCTCGACGCAAAACCGCTGCGATACCTGCGCACGCCTCGCTCTGTTGTGCAACCAACGAGAGCCGCCGACGCAGAGAACCTAAATGGAGGTGCAGCCCCAGCCCTGTCCTGCTCTGAATTTCAGCCACAGGCCGAGAGGTCTTCACCACCGAACTCACAGGAGCTACGGCCAACATGGCAGAGGAAGACAGAGTAGCACAGGCAGACAAAGGAACAGATACGCCCACCTGTTTATGAGGAGGTCTGGAGGAAGTTTGACATCCAGCAGCGTGTTTACCCTCCCTGGTCCTACTGAAGGTGTCACGGTCTGGCTGATGGGAGCTTGGAGACGAGCCTCTATTAAGCCTCTGTGGTGCTTCCCCCCCACTTGAGTGTGTAATCAACGACCTTGCGCAAACACACACATACACACACACATACACACACACACACACACACACACACACACACACTCGCATGCACACGCGTGCACGCTCACACTCACACTCACACACACACTCACACTCACACACACACACATACACACACCAACACTCAACCTTCACAAGCACCTCAGTAGCCCTCCCCCTGCTCCCTCCCTGCTCTCCCTCCAAAACCCAGAGGAAATTAGAAGCCTTGTGTCGTTGTTTTCCGTGGACCTTGTTTCTTTTCTTTTCTTTCCCTCCATCCTTACTCTGACCACCCACCCTCCCCCACCTCCTCCCCCACACTCCCTCCGCCGGCCTCCGTAGGTGAATTTGATCCAGGCCTGGGATGGCGAAGCGGGGTGAGTAAATGAAATATTGATCCACTGCTCTGTGGCCTTGCCTTCACCTTGTCCGGCGCTCTGAGTTACCGACTCTTCCGTTCTGCTTGTAATAGGAATTATTACAGGAGGCCGGGGCCAGTAATTACTTGGCTTGGCAGAGAGGGAGCAGAGGAGGGGGCCGCTGTATATTTCTCTAAAGAAGTTATTTACCGCACCCTCCAACCCCCCCCCCCCCCGGCTTCCTCCCCTCTGGCCGCTCTGCCTGGTGTGGCAACCCTGTCTTCCTTAACCTTGATCCTGTTCTGTTAACTACCATTAATCATCCATGGTGTCGGGGGAGGGACTTTATCAAGCGCGGGGTTGAGTGAGAGGCTGAGAGGCTAACTGAGAGAAGGGAAGGTTGTCGGTGGGAAATGATGGGGTGACTGCGTGTCAGCGAGGAGAGAGCGCGCGGCCGTCGGTGTGGGTTTGTGTCCGCTCACAGGAAACTGTGTCTGTTAGACGCACTGATCTATGCTGAGGCAAAAGCAAGACTATAGTGTGTGTGCGTGCGTGCGTGCGTGCGTGCGTGTGAGTGTGTGTGCGTGCGTGCGTGTGTGTGGTGTGTGTGTGTGTGTGTGTGTGTGTGCAATAAAGGCAAACACAGTAAAGAGAACACCTGCAGCAGTGACCTGCTGTGGCGGCTGGAGCTTGATGTATCCCTGCGTCGAGCTTAGAAGAAGCCACCGTTTGTTTCGGTGATAGATTCTCTGCGGCTGCGCTGCCCTTGCCTGGATGGGGTGTGCTGGGGTGGTGTCACGCTGCATCAGGATCCCAATGAAGGTCACCAAGGATGGGACACGGGAACCAGGCATCATCCATCCTGGCTCGCAGCACCGAGTCTGCCTGGACACGAGAGGGGGTGTGGGGGATGGGGGGGGTCGGTGGCGGGGGGAACTGCGGGGGAAAACAGAAAACATAAGTATCTTAAAGATGTCTTTAGGGTCGGGCAAAGGGGGATTCTGCTAGGCTGGCCTACTTTTCAAGGAGCCCGTTTTTTCACTTTCCAAAGAAGAGTCCAACATAAGTCTAACATGAGCGTACCTTTATCACAAAGGAAATAAGTTAACAGGAAAACGGGCAGATCACTTTACGTACATAAGTCAACCGTAAGATCGAGCATCCCCCATTATGAGTAGACGTTCTCGGGGTTAGATTGCTTCTCGACTCTGGTTCACTGGCACCCCCCTCCCCTTGCCCCCCACTGTCCAGCCAGCCTCCACCCAACCACCCGCGGCACCATGCCCTCCGCCCGCCCTGCGTTGGTCCACCCATCTCCTGCTGGAGCCTGTCCAGCCCTGCCCTCCTAACGAGATCAGAGGCAGCCCTCATAGATTCTATTACTGCACCACTCTATTACATTACATCTCAATTTACGGACCTTAAGGAGCTCCGAGCACTGCTGGGGCTTCGACCTTGTCAAAGAGGAGAAACTCTGACCGGGGAGAAAGAAAAAGAGAGCGGGAAAGATAGAGAATGAGAGAGAGAGAGAGAGAGAGAGAGAGAGAAGGAGAGAGAGAAGGGGAGAGAGAGAGAGAGAGAGAGAGAGAGAGAGAGAGAGAGAGAGCAGTTTGGAGTTGGAGAAGACGGAGCGCGAGGGAGGACAGGAGGGGGAGGAAAGGGGAAAATAGAAAATCAATAAGGCAGAGGAGCAGGATGAAGATTGAAGGGTGAGGTGGATGGGATGCAGCAGGGCTGGGAGTGGGGAGCCACTGATGTGGCCGTGGCTGAGAACCTATCGACAAACGCGACGCGGTACAGCGAGACAGGCCAGCGGGGCCCGGAGGTGACCCGAGCGGAGCTAGGATGTCTCCTGAGAAATCTGGCGATCCTCTGCGGTGCGACGTGTCTCTTACTGTTATTGAGGCCCATTCGTCTCTGTCCCTCAGAGCCCGTCATGTGTCTGTGCCCAAGGCCGCTGCTGACCTGGAGCCACGCCGTAGCCCTGGCCTCATGCTCATGCAGGAGACGAGCGGCGAGCACTTTGGACTTTTCAAGGTGTTGTTGTGGTAAATGGTGTGATGCTGCACGGTAGAACAAAATGGTGAGCTTCGATTTGTCAGTCTACAGTCCTGATTGTTTGGTTGTCAAGAGGATGGCTGTTTCTCCAAGGATGGATTCCAAAACATTTAACCCTAACCCCTGACCTTAACATCCTATTGAAAGCATTGCTTGCACATTGTTCAAAACTCTTTAGAGAACTTTCGTATCAATGTGTGTGTTGATTTGGTATTGAGTCAAACCCTCTGCTCATGCCTTCCATTGCAGCAACATGTTATTGTCTGACATATTCAAGGGCAATGCATTATTTAGAAAAGTGACTCTCTTTACTTTTTCCTGGTTGTTTGCTACTGTAAATGTGGTTTAAAATGTACAATAAAATGGACTCACTTAAGTTAAACAGGGATTCATTCAATATCTAAAGTGTATACAGGACTACTACACATTCTGTGTAGGTGGATGTTGACATATTATTAGCAATACAAGAAAGTCTGATTACTTACATCCCAAACCCTTTCTCCTTTCTTTAATTATATTGGGCGAGTCAGCAGGAGGTTCTAAGACTGAAGATCCAAAATAAAAAGAAATGTGGGAAATGTCACAGGGTACCAACTTCCTTTTCATGGCTTCCAACCCCAAAACCCAAAAATAATTCAATGGAGACTTGAAGAGAAATTCTAAAGAAAGAGGTACCCCCCCCCCACCCCACTCATTTTGTCAGTGTCATTGACCATAATACTGTGACGTTCATCAAAGACGGCGATGCATTTGTCTCGCCCCAGTGGTCCCGCAGAGTGATTAGAACTCACATTCTGGTCTCGTATTACATCACAATAAGGCATGGCAGGGCTCGGGGCAAACATTACTTACCAGCTAATGTACCCCCACCCAATCCAGATAAGCTATCAGCGTGCCCTAATGCTGCTTCTTGGCCCATAATAGGGCCATTATTTGCAAGCAGGCTCCAGCCCTTGTCCAGATTGGGGGATATGTTGAAGGATGTGTGGTGCAGTGTGCATGCACGTTGAAATATGTGAACAAGTGCACACTAAATAAACACACACACACACACACACGTACACACACACGTGCGCGCGCACACACCAACACACCCACACACACACACACACACACACACGTTGACACACACACACACACACACCCACACACACACACACACACACATACAACACACACACACACACACACACACACACACACACACACACACATGCACTGGTGCACATACAAACACTCTCTCTCTCTCTTTGTGTGTGTGTGTGTGTGTGTGTGTGGGGGGCCCAATGAATCTTTCCCTTTGAGTGAGAGTGTGTGTAAAACAAACACCAGTCTAGCTCTCCCTGGCCCAGCCTGGTTTGTTGGCGTAGAGATACAGCAGAGAGCAGTGCTGTCGGGGAGTGGACGGCACAGAGTGTTTGGCCACCGCCGTGCCTCCTCTCCTCCCACAGGCCCACTTCAAGCCCCCGATCATCTCTCCCAACATGGCAACCGCTGACGACGGACGCCTGCAAGGATAAGCAGGCGAGGCAGCGACACCACTCCACAATCCCTCCATAAACACCTACAGCCTGGCCCCCCCAAACCCCCCCCACCACCACCCCTCCTTTATCAGATCAGATCAAAGGGGCTCGCGCTGGGAGATTACCCAGGGAGGTAGCCCTTCAGCCTGGGTTCCCGTCGGGCCCAGATGGCAGCGCTCCACAGTGAGGCTGGAGGCCTGGGGCATGGCTGGGGCTGGCCAGGCTGAGTGAGGCAGTGCGGGGGGAAGGAAGAGGAAGGCTCTGGGATGGATGTGTCTGGGGAATGGGCGCCCCGGAGCCATGGACAGCCCATCCAAACGGAGGCAATCTCAGAGCCCCTCCAGGGAGAAATGCAGATGTACTCACGCAATCCCCCCCCCTCTCTCTCTCTTTGCCAATGCCCAAACGTCCATCCCCCCTTCCATTAGAGTCGGCCATCAGAGTTGGGGGAGTGCATGAGGAGGGAGCTGAAATAGAGCGAGAGACGGAGGTTGAGGGGAAAGAGGGAGCAGTGGAGGAGTGGAAGGTGGGGGGAGGGGAGAGGGGGTGTGAGGAGGCGGTGGCATGGCGGGCAGGCAATCTCGCTGTGTCCTTTGAAGCCTGTCTTATGGCTTTCCTCCGTCAGGTCTCTCTCTCTGTCTCTCTCTCTCTCTCTCTCTCTCTCTCTCTCTCTCTGTCTCTCTCTCTCTCTCTCTCTCTCTATCTCTCTCTCTCGGGGGACACGCTGAGACTCTGCCGGTGGAACGTCTCAGTATTCTCTCCATCCTCTGTCAGAGGACGACCTCCTTCCTCCTTCCTCCCTCCCCAGAAAAATCCTTTTGGACAAAGGGAGCCGCCCGCACTGTCGGATGCTGTCTATTTCATCACACACACACACACACACACACACACACACACACACACACACACACACACACACACACACACACACTGGCAGCCAGGGCTAACTCATGG
>JAVQIZ010157432.1:0-26029 GCA_036023535.2 Galaxias brevipinnis | reverse complement strand
CCTACTACCCATGTCCTCAATGTCTGTAGCCCCAACATTTGGCATAGGGTCAACAATCGTTTGCCAAAAGAGGTGGGTCTATAAAGCCTGTCCTTCAATCGCAATGACCTTGATTTATTCACATACAACACATACAACGTTCTGCTAATATTGTGTGTATCTAATACAATCTAATAACGATGGTGAAATTGTGACGTTTCTTTAATGTTTTGTCGAAAGGGTATCCTGTGAATTGGTCGCTTGTCATGCGATCATGAAATGTATTTCCACATTTTTAAAAATACCGAAAAGTAGGCTATAGGTCTCGACTCGCGTCTACATGGTAATCAAAAAATATTACAGTATTTTAAAGTATTACAGTAATGCCTCCACAGGTAACCATTTCCTGTGCTGCCTGTGCATGTCTTAAGTTGCCGACATGCTGCTCGATTATTCAGTAAAAAAAAATTCTTACCTTTAACAGTGCCCATGGCCCGTTGAATTGGTCTTGCCACAACATTGTGTGGTTTTATTGTTGTACAAGCTCGAAGAAAGAGTCGACCAGCCATAACAAACTCGTTCAAATGTAGCGTCTGACCTGAAATAGTCTGCTGGACTGAAATGACCCCTTCTACTCGGCCCAGGCATTGATTGACAGGTGTGTCTACATACCCAGTCCTTTAAGCGCCTTGTGTTGGCCAATGAAATTTAGTGAAGAGGGTGGGTTTTACAGTAAGTGCGCTGTTATAAATGATCTGACAACAGAGACAAAGTCGGCCTAGGACAGACATATTATAGAATCAAGCACAATTGTTCAATACCATTTAAGTTTAATGGCTGCACACATTTTAAGAGAGAATTGTCTACATGTCATGCGATTGTTCAATCATAAGATCTGACTTTTTTAGTTGATATATCTGACTTTCTTAGTTGGTATAAGGGTTGTTGATCTTAGAAGAAAAGGCCAAACAGTGCGCTTGAAATATTCATGAAACTTTCCTCAAACTTTGTTGTACACTGTATATGTGTTTATCTCGGTGGGGAATATGCATATATGCGAATGGAACTTGCTTTACAACGCCATTTGGTGACCAAAGAAATTATCAAACAATAAATGCAGACATTAATAATAACAATATGTTTTCACCATACTACAGACAAGTTCCATGGTCAATCAACAGAAGCCCATTCTTTATTACACCAAACATTACATATATATAATCTGTAAGGCCTCGTTAATACAAATCAGCAATGTCTAAGATACAATGATAGGTCAATGTCTAGAATATATATCATAACTATTTATACTGTATACACATACACTTTAGTACACAGCTTGACAGTAATAAGGACAGTCTTACAGAAAAGACAATTTATTTGAACTAACACTAAATTTCATAATTTCTGAATTTCCTCAGAAGACTGGATGGTGAGTCAGCAGCCCATCGGAAACGACGATGACAGTAGTCACCTTGACGGTAAAGACACATAATGCACATATAGGTTAATAAGCAAGAATCTTTAGCATGGCAACTTGGAAGCCTTGTTCATGTGCTGTAGATGCATGTTTAAAAGGAAAGAAAAAGGGTGGTTCTCCTATGGCTCATTAGAAGATAATCAACTCAGAATACATTTCACAAATGCTCATGTGTTCATAAGCCTAAGAAAAATGTGTGTCAACCATTGGCTCCATCTTCATGACAGTTAAAATATTGGGGAAATGTCAGTTTCGAAGTCTGAAGTCTTTCTACCAGCTACCTTCAGGTTGGGCTTCTTTTTTGTTGTTTTCTTTGTTGTCATTGTAGTTATTGTTGTTACCATACCCTGCATAAATGTCTGCATGTCTTTTAAGCCAATTTGGCAGAAATTAAAACAGTAGATGGCGTGCCACAGTAATTACATGGTTGCCTAATCACAACTTTTTTAGCACTTTCATTTTAATACATATATACTATTACAATCACCTAAATGAACACAAGTACAATTAAATTGTTAATCACAATGATTTGTCAGGAAATAAATTGTCAATCGCCTTAATGGGTATGTGGGAGATTTGAAAGCTTACTCGGGGATGACGTTACATCATGTAAGGGCCCGTCAGATGTATCCTGGTCCAAACCAATACCTTCTTCTACTGAGCTGTCAGGGAACGCTGGGTTTTGTCCTTCCAGCATTGGCTCCTTCTTGGCCCTTACAGCCCAATGCATCGACTGAAAACATATTCGTAATTAGTGTACGTATAATCAAATACTTTTCTATATTATTAAGTATAGTTTTGGGCAGTAATAGCAATTGCATACTGTTTTTACGGAGTCACTCAAGGCTTTCCAATCCTGGAATGTAACAGTTAATCCACTTCTTCTCCAATAATCATAGTTTTTTCTGCTGTTTTCATTGCACAGTACCTCCTTGGCTTCCAGCAACTTTTGAAATTCTTCCACTGCCAGGACCAATAAAAGACAATGAAACACTTGTGTAATGCTAGTATGACATGAAGTACAAATGGCACCCATGTCCAGAAACTTATAGACTACCTGCTCTTGGATTGTCAGGGTGCTTGTCTGGATGACATGCCAAGGCTCTAATTTTGTACTCATCGACAATCTGTTCTGTCTACAAAAAAGATAGACATGTCAGAAAAAAAGTATTTAACATTGATTAACACTTTAGAGAAGTAGTGTAGAGGAGCTAAACATTATGGAGAGCCATGTGTAAACTAAAGTTAATCATATTATTTGTTAGAATGAACTCAGACCTGAAATGGTAGTCTATTATTCTTACTAATATTGCGATAACAACATAAATGTATATTTGAGGGGATTGGGACAAATTGGAATTATTCATCTAACGCTATTTTAAAATATATAATTTAAATCTCAGTTTTAAACTTTAAACTATTTAAGAAAATATTTCATTTATATAGGCCTATCTTAAATATAAGAAAACAAGTATAGGGCTAGCTAAATCTGAAGGGCTAAAGTCTGAGATTTAATTATGTATGGGTATGTATGGAATTATACTTTTGGGAATTAAGGGCCAGAGCAACGGGCACGAGAGCTCTGTATGTATGCGCCTGTGCTTTGTCTGACTAGGAGGGATACGATAATGCATTTTTTGCAGATGTAATAAGATAAGTAACAGTGTTTGTGAGAAAAACACAGGACTGCTATTCTGTTAATTTTGTAACAATTCAGTAGTCCACATTATGACTGTCAATGACCTAAAGACCCAACAGCAACACGTATAAACCCTGTTTAAGCGAGGTTCTCTTTACATATGTTTGTATCTTAAATAACCATGGTATGGTCCATAGACGCTGAATTGTGCAAATGTAACCAAAAAAACAGAGCTGAACATTACCGATGATAATTCGTCACATCCCAGTAAACCGTAAAAATCCTCCAAATCCACTGGTTTGTAGTTCAAAATGCCCTCCATATAATAAACAACTGTGTCTCGTTTACAGGCTAACGGTAGGCTAGGTATATTTCACCTTAACGATAAATAAGTATGGTAAGTACGCAAGCAAAACTACACCAGATACAGATAGACAGCTATAACGTCAACAGTTACGCGATTGCTGACGGACGCTACAGTAGGAGGAGCGGATAGCTGACCAATTTTAATATATTTTGCTAGAGTAGCCCTGATAGGTAGCAGCATGCACGCAGCCCCAGCATCATAAGAACGTATAGTCAGAGGCGTAACGGCGTTCCAGAAACCACCTTTTTCTAGATAATTTCAGGGTATATAAATTATGTGACAGCTGTGCTTGTGAGACTACTAAAGTGAATATATTGACTTTTAGTAGGTATTTTTGTACAACATATGTTAATAATACATAGGCAATGCAAACAAGAAAATATTCACAATTTGACCAGTTATCCTTGCTAGATCCCTAGAACAAAAAGTGAAAAAACAACTTAAACCAAAATAAATAAAATAATAATTGCAAATACAAAAGGAAATTCATTTTTGTAATTACATTCCTTAAATAGAAGAGTTTTAACGCAGTTTTGTTTTTAATTTCTTTTAGAGATCGGCCATGTCATACACACATTTGAAGGTATGTATTTTATTGATGAATTGTTTCCTCCGCATGACATATTTTGTTATGGTATGACGTCATCGACGTGCAGAAGTGGCGCTGCGGTCGCAACTACTGGTGGACAGCGAATCACATGCGCCATGCAAATCACCCAGCTGTCGACCGTGAAAGAATTTTTACCATAGTTCTCAGCGGCTTTATGGGTTAAAGATGGCGGACGAAGACAACATTCTTGTTGGAGCCTGTTCAAACGCTTCTAATATGGATGAACCTGCTATTAAAAAGGCGAAACTAAGTTTGGCTACAAAATGTGTACCCAAGGTCTTTCCAATCGAACAACTTGCGTGCAGAGCCGAGACCGCTGACAGTAGTAAGCAAACAGCGAATTCTTCACCGCCAGTAGAGAGAGAGGTTGCGCCGGTGATGGCGGTAGAAAAGGCCCCAGCAGCAGCACTAGGCGGAGACAATGGACTTGGATCGCAAGATCACCAGAAAAGGGACTTGAAAGAAGATGATTTGGTCGTCCGCTTGGATGCGGAGCCTGCAGGTAGAGTTATGCAATAGGAGTGAGAACAAACTATCTATTTGTTACATAGCTTTACACACTGCTCTCTGAAGCTAATGTCGTTACGAGTGCTGTTACTAACATAAAATGAAACTTGAAAGTGGGCTGCGGGCACTGGCATTTAGACGTTTTAATTAATGTGCATTATTACACTACTAACTAAATTACTGTTATCCTTCATAATACCTCCATACAACCATAACTTCTTGTGGCGGATTTTACTTCACAAATTCGTGTGTTATGATCATGGTATTGCTTCCTAACCATTGCCACTCTGCTCTTGCAGATTCCTTTGGTCTTGAAGATAAACTTCCTTTAAATGGCCTTACTACCAATGCTGACTGTGTCAATGATGATGATGATAGGTCCTCACATGCAAGTTCTAGTGATTGGACACCCCAACCACAAATAGGTAAAGCTATTCCAATAAGGCATATTTACTGTGTTCATTTAATTATTGTTGAATGTTTATCAAACATATTTTTATTGTATGGTGTGTTGTTGATCAGGTTCCTATAGCTTCATCCAGCAGCATATCATGAGAGAAACTGATCCTCGAACAATCTTAAAAGACTTGCTGCCTGAGACTGTGCTCCCACCAGACTTGGATGATATGACTCTATGGCAGATCATCATTAACATCTCTGAGCCACCTAAAAGAAAGAAACGCAAAGATATTAACACCTTGGAGGACGTAGTCAGACTGCTTAATGAAAGCAAAAAGATTCTTGTACTAACTGGTGCTGGGGTAAGTAAGAACATATAAGCTTGATTATTCTACGTGAACATTAGTTCTGTTTTTTTTATTGTTCAACGTGTACATTATGGATACATTGTTGGGAAATAGCATGGCCACTGAAAGCACGTCCTATCTTAGACACCTGCGCTATAACACTTTAGGCCTCATATGGTCATGGTTATAGTCCTAAAATAATTATAGGTTGTCACATTTTTCTCTCCTAATTTTTCTGTTGTTTACGTCGCTTCAGGGTGACCAAATATCCAGACTGAATCAGGACTTATTATGACCCATTCTTCTGTTACTATAATAATGTTCCAGTTTAGTAATAACCTCCTAGTAGTTATTTATGGTTTATTCTTGTAATGTATTATAGTGTATTGTTTGTGTATCAATGTGCTAAATCAGACTGTGCCTCCTTCCTGCTTTTAGTAACAAATTAGAATAGTCTAATAACAGGATGCTTCAAGTATTACATATGCTAATGATATTGGTCAAATCAAACTTTTTTCTCTTGTACAACTAGCTTGAACAAAAATCCTTTAAGATTACTAAAAGATTTACTAGGTTAGAAGTATACAGTATCTGTCTATGCTGTAAGGGTTATAACTTGATCCTACATATTCTTAATTTAATCTAACACCTTTAGCCTAGGCTTATATTCAATTACTTTGAGTCCTGTGAATTGAACTTCCATGTCTTGCAAGTTTTTACACTACTTTTTTTCTCTTAAAAAAAAGGAAAAAAGGAAATAATTTCTTGAATTGATGTTCACAAACAATAACCACCATTCCACTTCAAGGGCAGTGTACTTGTGGCTGAGCAGCAGAACGGTGTGCCAAGCCTTTTAGCCTGTCTATCCACATCCATAGTGTTTTACCTATATTTTATCAATGTGACCATGATGTTACAGTTCCTTTTGCCAGGTCAAGACATAATATTCTTATTTTCTCTCTTCGTACCCCCAGGTGTCTGTTTCATGTGGAATACCGGACTTCCGCTCCAGAGACGGCATCTATGCGAGGCTTGCAGTAGATTTCCCCGATCTTCCAGATCCTCAAGCTATGTTTGATATTGAGTACTTTCGAAGAGACCCAAGGCCCTTCTTCAAATTTGCAAAGGTTTGTAGATTGAAAATGTATGTTTTGTTGCTAGAAGTGTAAGCTCTAGAAATTAAGTTAAAATAATATATTGTGTATGTTTTAGACATGATTTAGCTACAATAACTGTATGTAATTGATCTATTTTGTTACAGGAAATCTATCCAGGACAGTTCCAGCCATCACCGTGCCACAAGTTTATATCTATGCTTGACAAGCAAGAGAAGTTATTACGCAACTACACTCAAAACATCGATACATTAGAGCAAGTGGCTGGTGTTCAGAGGATTATCCAGTGTCACGGTAGGTTTTGTTTTTATTCACTTTTATAGTTCTCATATAAACACACTACTGTAGTAGGCCAATGCAGTTATATTTAAAGTATTTTCACTTCTTTGAGGTTGCTTAGTGCATGTACAAAATCTTCAGCATTCCTTGTTTAAGACACTAAAAACAATGATAATTATGAGCGTACATCTCTTTGCTTCATTGATTTCAGGATCGTTTGCAACTGCGTCATGTCTCATCTGTAAATACAAAGTGGACTGTGAAGCTGTAAGGGAAGACATCTTTAATCAGGTAGGTTTTTGTCAGAAAGTATGACCAGTGTAAAATCTTCAGATGTAGCCAATCTTCTGAATGTTGACAGATTTTGTTTGATTTTCTCAAAAGGTTGTCCCTCACTGTCCACGTTGTCCAGACATACCTTTGGCAATTATGAAGCCAGATATTGTGTTCTTTGGAGAAAATCTTCCCGAATTGTTCCACAGAGCAATGAAGCAGGATAAGGACGAAGTTGACCTCTTGATTGTCATTGGCTCTTCCCTCAAAGTGCGACCGGTTGCTCTTATCCCAAGTATGTTTGGAATATATTTTAAGGAAATAAACAAGAAGCGAGAAATTATTTGTGTACTAGCTTTACGGTAAATCTAAAAGGGATTATTTTGTTCTTCTCTTTCTAGACTCAATTCCACATGCTGTGCCTCAAGTGTTGATTAATAGGGAGCAGCTGCCTCACTTCAACTTTGACATCGAGCTCCTAGGGGACTGTGATGTCATCATTAACGAGCTCTGCAATCGATTAGGTGGAGACTTTGAAAAGGTGTGCTACAACACCTTAAGACTCACGGAGATCACAGAGAAACCCCCTCGGTTACCATCTCCCACAGAGCTTCTACCAACCGATCAGCCACCAAATGAGGCCTTGAGCACTTCCAGTGAGCCATCAGAGGAACAGTCGCGACACGATAGAGACTTGTCAGTGAAGCCATCGGAAAAGGCAGACACTCTGAGCGTCTCTCAGGCTGCTAAAGACGAACTGCCAGCCGAGTTAACAAAGGCACCAAATACTGATAAAGAGACTGCAGTGGACAACTCACAGTCACAGACAGTCGACTTGGAGGTTGGAGAGGCGACTGAGCTGACCAACCAAAATGATAACCTTGAAGTTCGCAAGAGATGTTGGATAAGCAGAATCAACCGAAGTCCGATAAGCAAACGTCTCGAGAGTAAGATAGCCGTTAAACCCGAGTTTATGAAAAAAGCTATACTATAGATGGGTTGATGCATGCTGGTTTTTGTTATATTATAAATCTAAACTTGATTTCTTTCTTTCTGTCTAGCATCTCAATACCTATTTCAGGCACCAAATCACTACATCTTCTATGGGGCAGAAGTGTACTCTGACTCTGAGGATGAGATGTCCAGTTCCTGTGAAAGCGACAGTGAAGATTCATGCTCTAGTGCTGACGGTATGATAGAAGAGGAGGAAGACAGTGAAGCTGAGGAACCCAGCACACCAGCAGAGGAAGAAAGCGACTTAATAACTGAAATGCCACACAAACTAGCAAATGAAGGCACGTCGAGTGCTCAGACAGACAATACTTCTGAAAATCCTCAGAACATCACACAACTTTAAAGCACTAATTGTCCTTTTTTATATCAGTTTTGTATATTTTTGACCCCTTACCCCTTCTATAAATTTTCATAAAGCTAAGATTGGGTGACAACACTGTGCTTAAGGCGAACATTCATTTGTGTATTGTTAGTTTTTTGTTTAATCACAAAACTTTGCTTTAACATAGGGGATCTCAACTAAAAAAGCAGTGTGTGAAATCTTCAGAAACTAAGCAAAAGTCTCCAGACCAAAGAACATATTTCCATCTCATTTAATCTCAAAGCATCAACTTTTTCATGCCATGTATGAAGTGGGTGGTGTTAGAATTTTTGGCAGCTACTTTTAAATGTCAGGCCTCTGTTAGTTTTGTACTTGAAACATGTAAGAACTGCTTGTCAGTGTAGTTTCATCTAGTTCCCTAAATTTATAGACTATATTCAATCAGATACCAATGAAGAAATTAAGTATGGATAAAATGTAATATTTATGTTCTGTTTTACTTTTGACAAACCCATGGGTATAATGTTCGTAGAACAGTACTTTGGTTGGGGGAGATGATGACAGTCAAAGTTTGTTTGAAACCTCTCTTCATGAGTACAAGTCTGTTTGTTATTTTGCATCATGTTTATGGTTAATGGGAAAACATTGAAAAGCGATTGGATCTCCCACAACCATATTTTATTGTAAGTAAAAAGCACTTACAGTTTTCAGTGAGTCGAAGACTATAAAATTACACAACAATTATATAGAACGTCACTGTAAGTGAGGGGATGCGGCCACAACAGAGTAGAAAGGTTATGCCGAGTCCTATAGTTCTTCGGATGAGAATATTAATTTTGTTGCGTTGCGCGATAAGATGAGCACGGGTTTGGCATCTTTTGCTCTTTTTCATTCAAGGCAGATCAAAACTAACCACAACCTATCAACTTCGCGTATAATTTTGAGTCTTAACCAGCGGTGACCTGTTACACGGTTCTGCACATTAAACAATTACAACACACATAACCAACATTGTACAGACAGCAAGGACAACACAACAGAAAATAACAGTTTTCTAATTAACAATAATAACCAACAAATAATCAATAACAAAAGTACAGCTTCCCACATTTCCCATGTTTGCTATAAATAAGTAGTGTAATAAAAACCTAACCCGCCCGGACGTACACAAATAGGAAATCGTGCACCGTCAATGTCCAGTGCTGAGAACTACAATAAGCTAGTATCATGGACTACATTGCCCTTCGACTCCGGCAAATCATTGCTGCAAAGCGTCGTAAAGTCACATCAACACAACAGCCCATAGTCAGCAACAACGAGATGGCTGAAAGAAACGTTTGGCATACTCTTTTATCTAAAGCTTGATGCTTTATCTATAGTATTGGGATTGTGGTTAGATATTGGCAAGGTACTACGTAAATATGGAGGATATGGAAGAAGAAAGTTTGGCAATAAACGATGATCAAAACCACAATTACTGTGTTGACAGCCACGGTGGGAATGTCCACGCATATCTCAGGTCCCAGCTGTTAGATATTCCTCAGCCTATACCTCTCTCACCGGTTATTGGTGTGCAAGTGGAGGTAAGAGTAGACGGAAAGCTTTGTTCGAGCGGCACCAACGGTTCAAAGTTCATGGACTCGGATTCGAGCAGCGAGAGTAGTGAAGTCAGCGAGATTGACAGCTTTACATCCTCGGCCTCTGCAGGGAAACTGACTTTAAACTCTGCCTCCAAGTTTCGTAAGTTTCACTCAAACACTGTCAGTATATTATGTAGCGTGCAAGGGGAACGTTACTTAATAAACCCTTCCCAAGAGACATGTCTTGGCATTAGTTATTTTTCATCTTCACCAGCTAGCATGTGTCCCCTGATCTGAATTGTTAATTTGCTGATTGGTCACTTAAAGCTGTCTGTCTGGGTCGATTATTCATTATTGGCCAACTGTGAGACGATGATGAATCTGTTTTTGACGGCCTAGTTATGAATGCAATGACAGAAGAGGACTACAGAAATACATACTGGCCCAACCTTGATAAGGCAATTGACCACCTGCTAATACAAAACCCTGTGGACCACATTTCTATTTCTTACGAGCAGATATACAGGTGAGCGCTTCAGCGTTAATTAAAACTATAGATGTAGGATGTTTCACATGCAGCCTAATAAGCAATATCTGTGTGATTGTATTTATCAAGCTTATCATTGCCCCCCTTCCTTCCCGCAGTTATGTCTACAAATGTGTCTGTCAGCAGCATTCAGAGCTGCTCTACAATGATTTGATGATGAAGATTACCACCCATTTACAAGCAGTCTCATCCAGTTTACAAGTAAAAAAAAAATAAAAAAATTGATTCCCTCCCTCAAACACAGACATTGCAAATGATTAGTTTTACAGTAAGAATGTTAAAACAAGTATTTTGTAACACCAAATCCCCAGATGAGCCCCCCAGAGAACTTTGTGGAGAATTTCAACCTTGCCCTGACCCAATACACTGCTGCTCTTCAATGCATTGTTCCTGTGTTTATTTATATGGTATGTATCTTGAAGATATTGTTCATTGTGTTAAATCCTTCAAATGAATGGGGTTCTATTGATCTTAAAAAAAATAGAAATACTTGTTTCCTTCCATGCAAGTTTATTCCTCCTTTGCCATTCCCAGAACAAGTTCTACATTGAAACAAAGCTGAACCGAGACTTGCGAGAAGATCTGATCAGGTTGTTCACTGACTATGTTGCAGAAAAACATGTAAACACATTGATGCGTGAGTTGATTTATATTAATTTGCTTCCAAATATTATGTTAACTAACATGTATTATTGTTGTTATTCTGCTGTAATATTATGGTTTTGCTCTCGTGGGAAAGTTTTGTTAGTTATATTTATATTCCTAATGTATTTCTAAAGCTCTTCTCATCAAAGCCCACTCCATGCCTTTCCAAGTGAAACCCTCTACCATGGCTAATGTGGTAAAAGGCCTTTATAGTCTTCGGCCAGGTGAGCTATGCTATAAAATTATTTTATGTTCTGAAACAATATTATCTTGGTATTCAAATGTACCATGTATACCATATTGCAGCGGTACATGGTATGAGTGGCTTGTATGTATTGAGGTAGACTGTGAAATATGTTATTTGTTTTCTATATTGACTGGCGACTCCTGATTACAGAATGGGCACAGTTAGCCCCAGATCTGTTCTCAGGATTCATTCCTCAGATCAACCCTCCTGCTGTTGAGTCAGAGCTTCCTGATTATGCGGCTCATGACCAGAAACTACAAGTGGAGCTCTTCATGAATGGATTTCCCCGGTGAGTTTTTTAAAAGGCACAGTCCAACGCTTAGTTTATTGTCACACGCTGTTTGCAGGCTGGGAATATCTTCACTAACATTTTCATAACATAGTCAAACAAGACCAGAATGAATCAATATGGTTTTGGTTGATGTAGTAGATACTTAACACATAACCTCTGACCTTGTTTTGCTTTGCAGAGGGGACCAATCTCGGAAGAGGGCCAGTGAGGAGTCATGATAGAGTGAGAGCGTTGGATACGTTGATGATAACAAAACATGATTCCTTCTGTTATATTGCATCTTGGCAGGTACAGTCTCATTGCAATAGGAATAATGTAAGGACCTGGTTGTTTCCATTTTTCCAATCCAAATTTGCAAAACACTGTGAATGACTACAGTTCTATGACTCTGCTTTTGGTGATGAGAACCATGCTATTGTATTGCAAACTCTTATGGGTTGGCTATTTTGTGAATATCTTGGAAAAGCACTCTGGGTTAACTCTTGGTTTATTTCAATACGGTGCTGTCCTTTACTTGATGACGAGTACACCTTTATCATGGATGGATTCTGTCTTTCCAATATTTTCCTCATTGAAGAGTGCCTTCAGAGTGTTTGCTGCTTGGTTTCTTCATGTTGCCTTTCATATATAATTGGAAGCTGGACAGGCATTACTTAAAGGTTGACCGCAGAGTTATCATTCCTGATCTTTAACCAGGACCATACTGCTGTAATACTGCATTGGTTTGATAAAGTAACACATTTTCTGCTGCTAGGTTGTTCTATATGTGTTCTACCAGTCTCATCTAAGTGTTAATTTCACTATATTTGTACCTTTGAATGCTAGTTTAAAAGATTAGCACTAACAACATATTAAACCAGTCCTTATTTGCCAATGTAACAATGGTTAAATGAGCTTAAAATATCTGCCACTCTCATTCATCAGCTTCCCCAATAGCAATTTATTTGTCATTAAACCAAATGTTTTGTCAAAGGATAAAAGAGCACTGGTAAGGTCTACTGAATATGTCATTCAGAGGAGGGTTACCAAATAAAACGTGGTTTCCTTTGAACATTAATTAAATCACCCCTTGAACTTAGATTTTTACAATCTTATATTTTCTAAAATACGATGCCTTTACTCCACTTTGTTGTCAACCCTGATTGTATTTCCCAAGCATGCCAAAGAAAATTCACAGTGCTTTTTTTAATAATAATTTTTTGAAATTGATAGTCTCAAAATGTTTAGCTTGCAAATCCAATACCCGTTGTTGCTCTTGTATTATCTGGAAGTGTAATACGCCACTGAACCAATCAAAGTTTTGAGCAGTGCTTTGACTTCCTGTCTTATTAGGTAAAGTTGCCAGTATGCTTCTTTTTTATTCATGTAATGCAATCTTGTGTCTCTCATGGCATGGCTCTTGATGTTTGTGACTACACTGTCACAAACTATTTTGTTGCATTTCACTCAAATGGAAGCGTTTGATTCTGCTTTTTTACACTGTTTTAAGTGTAATGTGATGCTCAGGCTTCAATGTAATTACTTTTCTCATTTGATAATTAGATTGTTAACATATTGTCTTCTGTAAGTATTGTTACAATAAATTGATTTCATACATTTTGTCATCCCTATTCGCACTGGACTTACCCATCTTTTTATATAATGATATCTTTTGAGCATTCAATCATACATTTGATATAGACTTACTAAATATTGACCTATTATGATATAACTGCTGTTGTGGTAATCATAAACTATGTATGGCATTACACTTTGGGATTTATTGATTGAAAGTCCCTGCACAGTAGTAGTTTACTGAGAAGATTCACCGATGATCAACGCCACTTTGGTGTTAACATTAGTATGTTGGAGGCTCAACATTTGGCTTCTAATTCGGTAGAGTGCTGGGCCTTGACAGACTACCGTAGGTGCTCTGCTGAGGGAGGAATCCCTTTACAGTACGTACTCACTGTCCAATGAGCTGGCACGCCAACCAGACACATGGGTCAGGCCACCCCAAAATAACCGGCGACTACCGCACTGACAAATGTTACTACATTTACTGGTGACAGGTTGCCCTAGCTACTTGCCTTCATGTTTTCCTGTAATCGCCAAGGTGAACTCTGTTCAAGAAACTAGGAAGGCTGGCCAACTGCCTGTGTCCAGATTTCCCCAGGTGGCCACCACCGGAAGATCGGAATCTTGTTGTTTGAGCACAGGTGCGCTCCAAGGACTTACCAGGCCTAGAAGAGGCCAGCTGGGTTTAATTGAAGGTAAAACACACACACACCCCCCCCATAATGTTTTTTATTTTGTTCCATATACTGACACATGACATTAATAAGATGTGATTCATTAAAATTAATGTTCAAATAAGGTATAAGTAGACCCACTATGAGATCAGCAGCCTTTGTTATTGAAATTATTATTTAAAATCATTTATGTTTAGTCTATGCAATTTAATCTGTTTATGTGGTGCTGTTTTGGGCCAGGATTCATGTGTTCTTATTGGCTGAAAGATCTAAAAATAACTGCCACTTCGTAAAAATGTCCAAAAAGTGACAGTTAATGTGTTTGATTGCTCTGGCTGATCAAATAGTTGTAAAGTGTCAGTGGGACGAATATTTCTTAATTCTTTTTATGTAAACTGAACCCTTGCTATAATTAGATATGACTTCGGGAGACTAGGAGGCTGTTTGCAATGGATTCATGTACACAACAGCTGCAGCTGCAAGTCTGTTGGAAGGGCATTGCTGCCTCTCTTAATTGCGCTGATTTGAGTGTCAGTACCATCTGTGTACCCTATCCCATTTCTGGATTCAATAGCTAAGTATCCACAACTACTGTCAAAAAACTCTCGTAAAGACTGCTCAAAATACAAATAAAGAGAGACTTAGAACTGTTCATTGAGTCTTAATAACCCCAAGAAATCCATTGTAGATACAGAAAGACAAGTGATATTGATTAGTTATATTTACAGAATATCAAAGCAATGTCGATATTTGAATTTGAATATTGAATATTTAAGCAATTTTTTTATTTGTAACCAGCAATGTTCCTAAATAGAGTCAAAATAATACAATAGGCTCTACAATCAAAAACAAGATTTGGGTCACATATCTAGCAAACTAGCACATCTTTATGAAACATCAATAGAGGTTGTTCGCATATTGTGTGATAGATAATTATATCTTGATTTTATGGATTTTAATATAATGAAGGATAATTAATGAGTGCCGCAGGATGCAGATTTCTTAATATGTTTTTTTTAAATTAATTATTGCTATATGCTTTTTCACAGCATGCAAGAGAACCATGTAAACCAGCCACCGTCCCTTTCTCAGCTCTTAAGAGAAAGCTACCTGGCAGAAGCACGAGCTCAGCAGCGCCACAGTGACATGAGCCGGTCAGATTGTTCGTCCTCGCGACGCCTTGTCTATGGACCCCTCAAAGGCAAGGCCGAGGATTCAGTGGGGCAGGGAGATGCCCCTTTCCTAGACCTCTCTGCGTTTCTTAGCCAGGAAGAACTGGACGAGAGTGTCAACCTGGCATGCCAGGCCATTGGACATAAGTCTCATGAAGAAAGGGGAGAGTTCAAAGCCATCATCACCCCATCGAACACCCCGACTGCTGCCCTTCCTACCACCCCGAGTGCCAAGATATCAGACACTCCCTGTGTCACCCCCTCTGTTCCCTCCATCACCAATTCTCCCTCTGTCACCCCCTCTGCTGCCTCCTTCAACAATACTCCCTCTGTCACCCCCTCTGCTGCCTCCTTCAACAATACTCCCTGTGACACCCCCTCTGCTGCCTCCTACACCAATACTCCCTCTGCTCCCCCCTCTGTTCCCTCCTACACCAATACCCCCTCTGCTACCTCCTTCGCCAAGCCCTTTGCTGCCCCGTTCATTCAGTCAGCTCCTGAAAAAAAAGAAGGGCCACCTGCAATCGCAACATTTACAGCAGAGAGACAGCTGCACCAACCATACATGCAGGACGCTGTGGTGAGGACCAACAGGGCCTCCAATGAAGCTCCAGAGGAGCTGAACCGGCCAGGGAGAAATACGCCTTATGGCCCGGAGACCCAGTCTAAGAAAGAGTTCCTCAACAAGGCTGCGGATTTCATTGAGGAGCTATCCTCCCTATTCAAGGCCAACAGCACCAAGAGGGTGCGGCCCAGGGCATGCAAAGCCCACCGCAGCAGGAGCCAGAACAAGAGCCAGCCTGATGGCACAGCCTATTCGCTAAACCCAGATGAACGGGAGCGGCCCATTTTGCCGCTAGAGGTGGAAAGGACACCTTCGAAACCCAGCAACCAGCAGGAAGCCCAGGTGGGTTCAGAGTATGGCCATGGTGACCCTGCCGTGCAGGACTCGGGGGTAGCGGAGGAGCAGTGTGACAGTGCACCTCTGGAGGTGGGGAAGGCCGACAGTCCTGCCCTGGCAGAGACTCCCTACTCCACAGACCCTATTTGCGAGCCTCCTCACTTCATCCAGAAACTGAAAAGCAGGGAGGTGGCGGAAGGTAGCAAGGTCCAGTTGGACTGCATCGTGAGCGGAGCTCCTGTGCCTGAAGTCCGGTAAGATAAACAAAAAACATTCAACCGGACATTTCATACCATAATATAATGATACCTACCACAAAAAAAACATGACTGGTTTTGGTGGGTGGGCCAAGAAGGCTATGCCACTTTTCCCACGTTTTCTTTGGTTGGTAAATGTCAGGGACCCTAGCCTAGTGTTTTACTGGATGTGCCCTTTTTGGAATATAATACCGTGAGCTTAGACTGTCTGTCCAGCCAGTGGTGAGTCAGAGTCAGTTTAGGATCCTACAAAGAGGAAATTACATTCTGTTCTGAAGGATCTGGCTCCACCTGGATTATGTGCTTGTTGAGGGGATCTACTAAAGAGATTAACGAGAAGTAGAGCCAAGGGTGAGTGATGTGGACATCCGTCATACCTCCTAAAAATGTAAAAGTACTCGTGGTGTTATTACAACGTGTGCTTCTGACTTTTTTAATAGAGTGTAATATTTAATGGTATGACTATCGTTTGCAGAATTTGACTATCCTGAAAGTACTTTGTCTGTTACACATGGATAGATATCTGCGTATTAGCATGGGTGAGGTCAATGCTCTCAGTATAATTGAAGTTGGATCGATACTTAAATAAACATTGTTCTAAAGCACTACAATGCTCTGAATATGTCTCTGTCCAACAGCGAACTCCAGCAAACTCATCTGTGAAAGTTTTTACGAGATGTCACAAATCTTTCTTGGTGTTTATCTCAAGAGACATGGAGTTGTGACAAAGTGCTTTTAAATTAAGATAGATGTTGTTTTACCTGAAATTGAGAGAGACCTATGACGAGTGATGTAAACCAACAGCTGAGTGAGTGTGTGTGTGTGTGTGTGTGTGTGTTTATGTGTGTGTGTGTGAGTGCGTGTGTGTGTGTGTGTGTGTGTGTGTGTGTATGCGTGTCCGCATATGCATGCCCGCGTGCGTGCTAGTGGTTGTGTTTTCCAGATAACGTTTCATACATTAGACTGTTCTCGCGTATGAATGTCAATAATATTTTATCAGTGCCCAGGTATAATTATTGTTGTAGTTTTTCCTAAAGATTCAAACAAGGTAATTCAAATTCTCTTATTGAGTTCTGATTATGGTATGACAAGGAACCAGATAGATAGCTAATTTATCCTTTAAGAGATTGCAGCATTTGAGCTTCAGAACAGTTAGAGGATGAAACATTATTGGTTTGTAGAAACAAATGTTATTTGGAAGGGTCAGAATCTGGGAGATATATGGCTGTTGGTCCCACTGGACACTGTTCACCAACAGATATATTCTTGTCACAGGGAGAATGTAGCTCTCTGCCATTTTTAGAAAGGACTGGCACTGAACACGGTAGTTGCGTCTGATAACGGAACTGCCTGGATTGTTGACTGAACCATGAACAAAGAGTTTGGTAGGACGTTTAATGAGACTTGGTGTCTATTTTTGTTTGTAGTTTCAAAGTGAAATTTCATTGTTGGTATTTGTAGTCATTGTCCGTAGTTAAGAGGCCTTTTTTGAATGTAATAATCTTTCGGTGGTAGGAGTGTTTTATCGACCATTTTAGCTTGTTACAGGCTTAGTTGGTTAACATTTGTGGTTTTTGTGGTTTTATGGTCTTCTGTTATATCTGTGGTACTATTATCTAAATATTCAGTGTAAGTATTCTATATGTTGGATCCTACATCAGGCTACTTCAAATTTCAATTCAAGTACTCTACTTACAGTGGTTATGAGGTGAATAACCTAGGCTATTTGCTGTGCTCTGCATCATATCAAAGGTTTAGAAGGTTTGGTGCGTCAGGGAAATTGCACAGGGCATATTCGTAGTCTATGTTTAGTATTATACGTATGCGATTGAGGCACTCGGTCATAGCCTGGGACTCTGTGGGGCTCTCCTCTCTAGAGCTGGTTCCAGAGGGAAAATAGTACGGACAGGTGCAGTGAGTAGTGTCTGCAGCACAGAGATTAGGCAAGTCCTCTTTTAAATTAGACCCTTACTCATTAGAAATGTGGCCTTCTCTGCACTAAAGTGTCAGACTCAAATATTTAGTAATTGGATCTGGTGTTTTGGAACAATTCTATCCCAATGAGTAGCTTATGCTCATATTATTGCTGAGTTGATATTTGTGGTTATTAATACATCATTTGGCTTTCCACGTTTATAACTTGAAAATTGTTTTCTGACATAAAGATTGAAACGTGGAATACCGCCAGGAGAGTGACCCCAAATAATGTCGTAAAGTTGTGTTCATTGGGTACATTTTACTCATAAAGAGTCCCTCATTATCTCAAAATAGACAGAAACTGGGCAGAGATGCTATTTGTTCAGTCAATACAATTATTTACTGAAGATTTTAATTATATTATTTACTTTCTGGTGTTATGTCCCTCAGCATTCATGAATCTGGGATTTATCTGTCACTATTGAACAGTTGATGAATTATTAAATAATTGGCTAAGAGTTGTCAAATGGCAAAACAAGTAAATAATGGTAAATCAATAAAGAACAATAAATAATTAATCATATGATTCTATATTTCTATAATATGTTAATATTAACAGTATGTGACAAGGACTAATAAATTGTCATGGTGAACCAGCATTGCTTCTTGTTTTACAGGGAAAAGGATAGGCCTAAGTTATGAGAACTTTTTTCCTCTAACCTACATATAGCCATGCTAACTGGCGGGCAGCCAGGGACACTGTTAGGGAACTGTGAAAGACACTTAACATCGCATAGGCCTACTTAGCTAAAATACAATAGTATGAGCTGTGAAAAAAACACTAAAGGCAATTACTTGAGAATGGCACTGCTCAGAGCTGACATTTTGTTTTTGTCAGATGGTTTTGTGAAGGGAAGGAGCTGGAGAACAGCCCTGATATTCAGATCATTACCAATGGCGAGCTGCACTCTCTGATCATCGCTGAGGCGTTTGAGGAAGACACGGGACGCTACTCCTGCTTTGCCTCCAACTTCTACGGGACGGACTCCACCTCGGCTGAGATCTACATCGAAGGTGACTCGCTCTTAGATTAGACCAAATTACCCTTTCCATATCACACCAGAACACGTCTTGTAACACGTGAATCGTCTGTACAGGTGCTTCTTCTACAGATTCTGAGGGGGAACATCACCTTGAACATGTTACACCGTGAGTATTTTAATAATGCAGTATAAAATGTCCACCAACATCAAACCGAAATATTTGAATGAAAGTGAAATAATTTTTCTTTTGCATATTATTGTCATGATTACTTAAATCTTCTCTGTCATGCCTAGTGTGTAGTTTGTGTCTTTGCCCCATGAACAAATGCCAGTCTAATAAGCAACTGAAGGTGTGAGCCCCCTGGTGTCTTTATGAATGGTTGTCTGTTGTTCATTTTAAAGGCTGCATAGAATATCAGCCCAGCCATCCCTCTCTGCCGCTTCATTGGCCAGTTCTGTAGCTCCATTAGAAGTGGACAGCTGCTCCCCGACGGCCCTCGCTCCAATCTTCCATGAGGAACATCCCAGTGAGGAGTTCTCCCAGGCACCTGGCCAGGTAACCACTACAGCGCCTCCTCCACCTGTTGCCAACACTGTACTTCTGGCTCCAGAGGCGTCAATCGCTCCAGCCTCCATCGAGGTGTTTGATGTCAAGGAGGAGTTAGCACCCTTACCGGCGGAGGTGTTGTCTACCGTGACACCTGTGATCACACAATCTGTAGCGAACCAGGAAGTGTCCACTCAGCTCTCCCCAGCGCTGTCACCTGTGCAGACAGTCACTACACTACCACTGGCCACAGTGGTCACCTCTGCACTTCCGTCCCAGTTGACTTCAACACACGTAGCTGAGGTAATGCGACTGACCATGTAAATAATAGCCTTTTTAGGTAGGATCTCTTAAGGCAATTATGTAACAGTTATTATTTAGGAACACTGCTAGTAATTGGTTTTAATCAATGTAGTGGATGTTTCTGTTGCTAGAGTCAGAACTACAGTGACAGCTATCCTCAAGGTTTGGACGGAAGACCCATCATGGCTGCCCCTGTATTCACCAAGGTACAACGTTGCATTGTTAATATTTACACAAACCAGGCCGCCATTATTGAAAGTATGATCCTCCAAAAACAGGTATTGTTATTTTGCGTGTGGTAGAACTGACATATGAGTCTGTTGATTGTCCAGAGCCTGCAGGAGGTCCTCGCATCAGAAGGCCAGTTGGTGGTGCTAGAGTGCCGCGTGAAGGGGGTACCCTCCCCGAAAGTGTTTTGGTACAGAGAAGGCACCATCATAGAAGACTCTCCTGACTTCAGAATCCTACAGAAGAGTACGCACCACTCTAAATGTGTTAGAGGAATTAGAATGCCAATCCCTCTGATCTCTATTTTCCTCACTTCTAGTCTTAGCTTAATTTCCCTCACCGCTAGTCTTAGCTTAATTTCCCTATCTGTCTGATCAAACGCTTCTATTAGTAATAACACATTAAGTGTTTAGCAAAACCGTATTGTACTGTACTGTACTGTACTGTACAATAATATTCTAATTCAAGATGGTACTAGTCATAGTGCTGGGATGTGTATGAGTTGTTAACCCTCTGTGATGATATTTTGTATTACTTTTTGATTGAACATAGATTATAAATGTGTTATGCAATGTGTAATTTAAAATAGTGACATAATTAGTAGTTTTACAATATAAAGGTTCATTAATACTTATACATTACAGTGCTACCTCTCTTTTTTCATCCCTTTTACAGAACCTAGACCCATGACTGAATCAGGTACATGTTGCATAATCTCCTTAAACAAAACAAAACAAACATACTGGTGACCCCCATAGTAGGACTCTAACTCAGGCTCAGATGCACCTCGTGCATCGTATCTCCCCAAAGATGTTTATAGTCACTGTCCAAGCCTTCTGCTCTTTGTAAGCCCCTCCAACATAAGCCAGGGCTATTATTCCTGACTCTGGACCATATAAGGCAGCTTTGAAGCATGCTTTCAAACATCAGGGCCACAGCCTATCTTAGCCACAGAAAAACCCTTGTTAGAACAACTTTACCGATGCAATCTTGTCAGTGAAAAACCCCTCCATCTAAGCATTTAAGTGCTGTAAATCATCATTATTTAGATAATATATATATATAAAATAGAACAGTCTTCTTATTGTTGTAAATAATGCAGCTGTGTCATATCCCTTTAATCAAGCCATTACTTTCTTTCCATATTATCTCTAGAGGAAATATGCACTTTGGTCATAGCTGAGGTCTTCCCTGAGGATTCCGGAATGTTCACTTGCACTGCAAGCAACAAGTATGGAACTGTCTCCAGTATTGCTGCTCTGAGGGTAAAAGGTAATGTCTAATGAATCTACATAAAACTGTTTAAAGTTACACTTTGGACAACACATTTTAATGCCTCTTCTCTCTCACCAGGCAATGGCAACAACAGCAACCATGCAAAAGCTCAGGGCAGTTTCACTATGGAGTTCAGCCAAGTTCCAGAGCCTTCCCCATCTGATTTCAGAGCTTCCCATCTCAAGCCTCAGGCAGAGGCTTCTGTGACCAACAGCATCAAGCCTCACTCTAGCAGTCTCCGACTTGACCCTCTCAACTCCAGCACCTTACGCCTGGACCCGCTGAGTACCAGCACCCTCCGGGTAGACTCCATCAGCTCCACCATGCTGCGTCCAGACCTGCTGAGTGCTAGCCTCCCCAGCCTGGATCCTGTGACCCTCCACAGCCCTCGCCTAGACTCACGTAGTGCCAGCACTGCACGCCTGGACCCTATGTTCCTGAGCACCCTCCACCAAGACCTACAGGGTTCTGGCGCACCCCAACAGGCGCCCCAAAGCAGTTCTGAAGTGCCTTTGTATCTAAAACCTTTCTCGGACCCAACTGTGGCGCGGCCTCAAAGTGCCGGCCTCACGACCGTCCAGGAGGACGGCAGGCCTTTTCCAAACTTGTCCGACCTGGCTAAAGGTGGGATCCTTAAGTCAGAGGCAACTCCTAACCACAGGAATAAAACATCTTCTGTGGTGCCTCTTGCAGACCCCCCAACAGCCTCATGTCTAAAGTCTGGGGTTCTTGTAAACCACAATGAGCCAAGATCCAGCTCTCGAGTAGGTCTCCGTGTGCACTTCAGACTGCCTGAGGATGAGGAGAATGAGGATGACGTTCATGGCAACCAATCAAATGAAGATTGGGCCCTATCGTCCGCTAACAAAGAACCACCACCAGTTTTGGCCAAACCTAAGCTGTGAGTATTACTGTACCTCCTTCATTTAAAATCAAATAAGTGAGATTTTGCACTAAAATGCCCATTTAAAACTGAAGCTGGAATGTCTCACATTCGGATAACATTGTTAGCTTGTAATAATTACAATGACACTTATGGCTGCTATATTTCAGTCACTATTAACAGAGATGAAAGACTATCGCCTTGCCATTTTCTTTCCAGTGTTCAAATATAATTGTTTAGGTTTACGGTCCTCGATTTGAATTATAGCTGTTTGGGTTTCATGGGCTGTATTTGGAAAAGTCAACACTAGAAGTAGGAGGGTGCTGCATGAGCTCCAAGGGAAACTAAACACAAATTTGGAATTGGCTGCAGAGTATACCAGGGCTTTAATATGTGGAGTATCAGACTTAAGAAAGGAAAGGATGGTCGCTTATGCATGTAAGTGTAACTTGTTTTTATGTTTTGTCAAATTTCTCTATATTCATAAAAGTGAAAATGTGTTACCAGTGTTATAACCACTGTCGGTTTTAAAATTAGAAGATGTACTTATTATGCATGATCTATTTATCTCTTGAAACCTTTTTATTTAAATTTTTGTGAAATCCTACTATTTGGACTTTTCCGTTCAGATATTTCTGTGCCGCACTCAAAGGTAAACATTAATTGTTTCTAAGGGAAACACTTGCACTTGTTTTGATTTGTGTAAGGAGCACATGCAAACCATCGGTCAAAATGAAGTATTCTGTAACTGGTGCTGTTTATATGGTAAATTTGTGATTGGAAGTCCTATTTCTTTCTTGTTGATCACCAGGGACCCAGTCCAGCTCCAGCTCCTCCATAACCAAGTTCTAATGGAGCAGCAGCAGGACACTGAGCCTAATTCCCTGAACCTGTCGGAGGCCTCCTCCTGGCCACGGAAAACACACCACGAGTCTCCTTCTCATCCAGCTCACCTTCAGCCTCAGCCTCCTGCCCCCACCACCCCTCGGAGCCCCCACCCCCCAGCGTCTCTGAGCACAGCTCCAGCAGCCATACTGAACTCCACCCCTGTCACCAGAGGGATCGCTCCTCCTGTATTCCTACTCACCACCACCTCAACACCTTTAGCCCACACCACCTCAGCACCGATAGCCTACACCACCACCTCCGCACCCTCAGCTTACACTACCTCAGCACCCTTCCCGTACACCACCTCAGCACCGATAGCCTATACCACGACCTCAGCACCGATAGCCTACACCACCACCTCCGCACCCATAGCTTACACCACCTCAACACCCTTCCCACACACCACCTCAGCACCCTCAGCCTACACCACCTCAGCACCCTTCCCACACACCACCTCAGCACCCTCAGCTTACACTACCTCAGCACCCTTCCCGTACACCACCTCAGCACCGATAGCCTATACCACGACCTCAGTACCGATAGCCTACACCACCACCTCAGCACCCTTCCCGCACACCACCTCAACACCCTTAGCTTACACCACCTCAGCGGCGACAGCCCACACCACCATGGCACCCTTCCAGTACACCGCTCCAGCAAATCCTATGAGTGCCTTGCCCTCCCCTCCCCAGCTAAAGACTGTCCCCGCTCCCCTTTTGACGTGCCCTCCGCCTGCTCCTCAGTTGAGCACCGCCCCTGCACAGCCCCTGAACCCTGTCCACGCAGCTCCATTTAGTATGGCACCTGTTAGCCAGATGAACACTATTCACGCCTCCTATCTGAACCTATCCCCGTTGTCGCTGGGCAAAACCCAGCCAATCCTACAGTTCAATACTCTCCCTGCCCCCCATCTGAGTAGCGCTCCTGCAGCATCAATTAGCGCCATCCCTGCCTCTCTAAGCAAAGCTTCTCCTTCCCTCGAATGCAGCTCTCCTTCCCCCATGCTGAGAACCACTCACGCCTCCCTCATGAACCTGGCTCCTATATCCCAGAGCTTCAACTATACCAGGCCAAAAGAGTTCATTGCTGCCCAGAGCCTTTCCCCCATCAGGAGTCCTTCCCCTACGGAGTCCCCCGTGCCCTTGCTTCACGAGCTGGCTGCTGAGCTCCAGTCGTCCGCCAGCTCCCCCACCGTCTTCCCGTTCTCCCCTCCACCCAGGTTCTTCCCCACCAGAGTGCTCACATCTCCCACGAGCCCCCCAGGCTTTGTGCCCTCCCCCACCCAGGTGCCCTATCTCAACGCTTTGTTTGCGCCCCAGTCGCCTCCCCAGTCTCCCACGTCGAGTAGCTCCACACCTAGTCCTATACAAAACCCTGTGGCCTTCCTCAGTTCTGTCCTGCCTTGCCTGCCCACTTCCCAGCCCACCAACTCAATGGGTCTGCCCAGGAGTGCTCCGGTCGGGTGAGTTCTACCAACAGCTCTTGTTTTTTTTGTGCTCACTCATCAGGTTTCCACTGTCAAATGTTATTGGAGTGACACTTGTGACTATATTCTATGCAGGCATTCTCAAGGGGCACTTAAAAAGCTGCCCAGGAGCAACCGTTCGTTGTCTGACGACAACATTCGTGACAACAAAGAAAGCCTTATCAATGACATCGAGAAAAAGTTTCGATTTAGAGATGACACCAGAAGCTTTGGACAACAGGTACTTTACAATGTTTTTTGATAGCACTAGAGCATTTTTATTTTTCAGAAAGGATACCTTTGCCAAATTTCTGATTATATAATTAAAGAAGTCATTTAGTGGGTGTGGTGATTTGGCTTGGAGTACAACTGTCGCTGATGCATGAAAATAATAACTAGTTATTTGCACTGTTCCTTGCATCAACTTGGCTCGACTGGTATAATTTGCATTGGTAACAATTTTTAATAACTTTCAGTAATAAACAGTTATTAGACCGTCAATAAACTATTATCTCATTATTAGTACATGTGTGATAATGATTTAGAAATTATTTCTTAAAGATGAATTACTGTATTTAGGCATTAGTAAATTATGAATTGGAAGCTAATCATTATCATTTGATTGGACAAATATTCAATGCAGAGTAACAGGAAAAAAACCTGCAGAAGGCAGACTGAACCAACCAAGAATGTGCATGTCACTGCAAAGTTCTCAATCCAAAAAATCTAAACAAAATAACACTTATTAATCTTTTAGAAATGGTTTATAGATACTTATCACACATTTACTAATAACAAGATTCTAGTTTATCGATGATCTAATAACTGCTTATTAATTAAAGTTATTATAAAGTGTTATTTTGCATCAACAAGGGTTACATTGAACTCCCCCTTTAGTTATATGAGCTGCTGTAAGATTCCAAACTCACGGGAAACAAGGACACATTTCCATCTAACATCCAGGGCATCACCACATTATCTTGCCCATCTTTTACCTGAATCATCCATGTATGTGTTCACATAACCCAATGCATCTGAGTCACACATTTTCAGTCATTTGTAATGTGTGGGAGCCTGTGTGTTTATGTCCATATATGTTTGTGCGTGTGTGCTGTGCTGTCTACAAGGGTTTTCATCATTCATCCCTATCCTCTCATAGAAGCTGACTTATGAGGGGAAAACAGCAAGCAGACCCCTCGGACCAAACATTCCTGCTACTGTCTTTAACTATGATGAGGTACAGGGGTATTTCGCCCTCTCAAGCACTGCTTTGCTAAACA